>CABFWB010003095.1:8864-43160 GCA_902151455.1 Timema bartmani
TTAATCTAACTTTAAACTTTTATCTTTTATCAAACTTAAATATAAGTTTAATCTAACTTTAATCTCACGAAATTTTATAAGGGGTTCTTTTTATTTGTGGATAGATTTGTGTGTGTTTTTTTGATAATGAGTTCCCAGGAGAAAAAAAGAAGAGAAGTTACAGATCACCAAGTCATTCAAAAATTTCAATTTCAAAATTCTTTGAGGCATAATATTGGCCTAAATTACTGTGGTTAGCTATCACATTACTCTACATAACCATATGTTTTCATAACAGCTGTCTCAAGTGACAGTGGCAGATATCAGCTGTTGGCGTAGTGATATTTAAGGGACTATTTTCTAGTTACTTTTTGAGCTGTCATCCAAGTAAACTTAGGTCGTGAATGGCGTATATTTCTCACAAGTTTCAATGGGCGTGGCAAAACGTTGCGCATGTGCAGCGTGGAGCTCCCAGCAGAGTTTATATATCCACTCTAGTTTTTAGAGAAGCAGTTGATTATATGCATTTAATTTTGATATTGTAAAGTAAAAGAGTAAAATTATGTGTCTGAAGATATCAATGTAATGGGCTAAATTTTTGCCATTTTATGAATTTTTTGCATCATTAATAAAACTTCTAGATAGGTTAAAATCGTAACTTTTAATATAATGCATTGATAATGTGATAAAACTCTGTTCAAAATAATGTAACATTGGTTGAATAAAAATTGATTTCCAAATTGAACAATAATAAAACCACTGAATTGCGGAAGTGGTAGGCCTGTTACTTAGCTTGATTGTTAAGCTGTAATATTTAAGTTCATGCTCCCTTGTGACATGTGACTAGTGAAAATGAACCTAGCTCTTGCAACACAATAGTGTTTCAGAGTGTTTTATCACATCATCAAGGAAGAACAGTATCTGGTAGCTACTAAAGTTATTAAAATAAACGTTAGTTTAGTCATTTAGCATGTCAGAATAGCTGCAACTGTCATTTTTGATAGATATTATTAATACCTATAAAACAAAACAAAAAAAATACAGTAAAATGTTGTTAATGTTGACCGCAAAGAAATATGTTTGAATTTTCTAAACTGTTCTTCCAACCAAAATCAGAGTATATTTATAACGGTGACGGGGAATAAAATGACCTTATTTTAACAAACCTTAATGCTGTAGTCCCCTTCTTAATGCGTAAACATCATTTTTGAAAAAAAAAAAAGGTTTTCTAAAAATTACTCTCATGTCTATAAGAAACATTATTTATAATTTTCAACTGTTAGGAGTGACAATTTTGGACACCATCACGCCTCACCAGTGAAAAGTACTAGTGTCTGCTACATCCGCAGTCAAATTATTTTCCCACTTGGTCAAGTAGAAAGGTATCTGGAGGTATCATTTATCAATCATACATAAACATATAAACATTTAGTGCTAAGGTAAAAGCCAAGATATATCACCCTGAGATCTCTTTCTACCTTTGTGTGTGAAGTCCCACCATCTGTCGCAAAATGAAATAATATTATTGTATTGTAATTAAGCAGCATAACAACACACCTGAGCCATATATTCAAGGGGAAAGGCCTTTTAGCATCCCTAGAACTCCACCCCAAAGGAACGAGGTTTCGTAGCACGCGG
Source organism: Timema bartmani (assembly GCA_902151455.1). Lineage (NCBI taxonomy): Eukaryota > Metazoa > Arthropoda > Insecta > Phasmatodea > Timematidae > Timema > Timema bartmani. The sequence continues at coordinate 10,482 of CABFWB010003095.1, forward strand.
TATGCAACATTATTCATTTCGACACAGAATTACGGGTAGTCATCCTTTCGACATTTCTCACAGGTGGCTTGACACCATTTTAATGCTTCGTAGCCCACTTCAGTGGCCGATGGTCTATGACGTCACTAGCCTGTTATACTGGTCTGCCATACACAGGGAGATTGGGTTCGAATCCTGGTTGGGTCTACTAAAGATCTTTTTCCTATATGGTTTCCTAACATCCTTCTAAGCAAATGCGAGTAGATCACGTTTAAAATTCTTCCTTCCTCAGCCCGATCTTAATAGAGTAATTTTCAAATATGCGTACAACCTGAACAGGTAGTAATACCCGGTGAAGAAAGCAAAAAATAAGCTTCCCACGCATCTGTTATGTCTCTATATTTAATTTAGTTATGATTTCAGAGCAAGTCAACTATTCCCGGGTGAAAGTCGAGCCATAATGCGACTATTAGCTATATTGAAAACTTGTGCGTGATTTGGTAACACCACAGGCGATGTTTTGAGTACATACACGCGGGAAGAAAAGACACCAGTAGTCTTACATTCGCAAATTGAATATATATTTCGTCCGACACTTAAAAACAATCAGTAAGGTGTCTGCTTAATGATCCCAGGTTCAATTCCTGGCATAGCCGAGAAATTAATCAATGGTGAATTATTCTGAGTTTCCCATTTCACCGTGATAGTGGCTGGATTTAAGTTAGTTTGTAATATGTGTGCTGATAACGTTTATAAGGTTCACGTGAAATATATCATATGAAATAATACAAATAAAATAAAGATGTCCCTGTTTTTATCAAACATGTGTTCAACGAAATATGTTTGTTTGGATAAAGAAGTTTGAGGAATTGGGTTTTGATGCTATCTATACATGTTCATAAGGTATTTTGTTTCAATATTAAGCTTTCAGATTTTAGTGTATACTAACATAAATAATTTTCTGAAAGAAATTTAGTTTTAATTAACATTCACTTTGTTGGCCGCATGGTCCAAGGCATTACTCTCACAATAGGGTTGACTGCTGATGACGGAGAGATCGGGATTCGAAACCCAGTTGGGTGTATTGAGGGTTGTTTTATCATATTGGTTTTAAACTTCTCTCTCCTTGCAAGTGCGGATTCACTTCCTCTAAATTCAACTTCCTTATTACTCGTGGCTAGTACATATGTGTATAACCCCTTAGCCTGTACGGTGTGTAAGCTGCATTCCAAAAAATAAGTGCTAGTAACATTAACAATGAGAATGAAAAAAATCACCGTATGAACGTAAGTCTTGTTTTTCGAAGTAGTTACTTCGCTGTTTAAAGATAGTTATTTACCATCAAAGTTTTAGCATACATTTATTTACTGAATTAAGGTGGGATGTAGGGGACGCGAGAATAGATCAGTGTTTTTAAAGTTTGAAGTTTATTTTGAAAATGGCTGTAACAATTTGCTAAACATGTATATCTGGGAGGTGTTTGACACGAACTTGACAAATAAGGCTGTAGACTCTTTTTGTTAAGAGAATGGGGAAATTCTGCTATTAGTAACTTAATGCTGACTTTTTATTAAATTTGAATATTTTAAAAATAACTTCAGTTATTTTGTTCGAAATGGATATGTATTTAGTTGTAAAATGGATATGTATTAAGTTGCTTGCATTATAAATTGTCTTATATATCTGTTTTTCTAAAAAGTATAATCATTTATAGTAAACTAATAAATGATTTTTGTGATTTTTTAAAAATATCTCTAATGGTTTGGTTTAAAATTGGTTTCATGGGACTATTTTACATTTTCATTAATAATATTTATTTATTCATCCAGAACAAATTAACTTAAAGGTAACTTACTCAAGACAAATTTTATGAAATTAAATTTTTTTCAAAATTGACCATGAAAATTGAATCCGAATGGGTAATCTGAGAATAGTTTTTCATGATAAATAATTATATGTTTTTAATTTTTACAAATAACAAATAATATTAGAAGAGCTAATTTTTTTTCTGAATTCGAATTTTGTTAAATATATTTGAACAATTTGGTTTAAAATGTATATTTTATAAAGAATGTTTATTGTAATTAACAAGATGATGTGTTTGCTTCTATGCGGAAAACATACTAAAGGTAGTTTACTCAAAATCTATTTTTGAAAATTATCTTTGAAGCAAAGTTACACAACATGAAGAAAATTGTGTGATGGTGTCTTACCATTTATTTAAAACGCCATTTTTTGCTATCGGGCGGCAGATTAACTTGACATACTTAAGTACTCTGGGCTCTAACACAATTAGACTTCGCTGTACAAAAGAGAAAGAGTGGAGAGAGAATGGTTAGTTCATCCTGCAATGCCACTTTTTTATATGCTGATAAAACATACCCTCTTCCGGTGACAAGTGCAAATACCCGCTCTACTATTTGTTCCTGGACAGCATTTATTTGCATTTCAAAATTAAGTTTTCCTTTTTTCCTATTATAGATAGACATAACTTCCACGGATATTTTGATCCACATCGTAGCAGGAATGTGAGCTTACATAAACTATTTAAATGACAGAAAAATAATGCTGTGACAATGTAAGTATATTTTTAAAATTATTTAAAAATTATGATTTTTGTTTCAATATTATTTGTTTGAAACTCACAGAATCAAATGTAAATACATTATCATGGGAAATACCATTTTAATTTTCTGTTAAGTAACAGGTTGGCAACGTTCTTAAGGAAATTTCTAAGTATTCCTTATAGGTATCTAAATTAATATAAACTAATCCACCTGGTCTCAGAAATTATATGGTCACCCCGTTTTTAAAAACGCTATTGTTTGTGTTCCGTGAGTGTTGGCTAGTTCTTGATTTTACTAAATACTGCTTCGAATTTAAAATACTTATACTTCATTTAATATGGGCTGTAAAGTTTATACAAAGCTAGCCGCCCAAAACTTAGAAACTAAGTTAACCGTTCTGTTTTTACTTTCTCGTTATCTTACAGGTAGATAAAGTATTGTGATGGTCAAAAATTGAACTTAGATTTTGATGAATCTCGACGTTTCATGACCCTCTAAATCTGAAAAAAGTGGATTTTGAATTTCTGTCTGTCTGTACCTCAGACAAGAGCCTAAATAGTTTTACCGATCGGGCTAAAACTTTGTATCTAGGGTTTTCATAGGGTTGCCTAAAAGTGTATTTGGAATTAGATATCCAACCCTAAAATTAAGGGTAGTTTACTAAAGGGCAAAAATAGGACAAATTGATTTTCTCTAAATCAGCTATATCAATATTGATTAAATATCATTTCTAAGCATTGATCAATATTATAAACGAAATTGATACTCTAATTTTTTCGACAAAATTTATTTAAGGGTTCTGTCCTGATACATAATTTCACATATTTTATCACATCTCCGAGACTATTTGAGATATGAATTTACTTATCATTGCAAATATGTAGGTCTATTTATAATACAAATTTTTATTTGAAATATATTATTACAAAACCAATCATTTTCAAGCTGAACGCAAATATATATATATATATTCTTTTTTAACTTTTTGAAAACTTAAGGTCAAATATTGCGATCGTAAAAAAAAAAAACTAACTCGAGATGTTGATGGATGTTGACGTTTCATGACCACCTGAATCCTAAAAAAGTGTTTTTTGCAATGCCATCTGCATGTGTGTCTGTTTAACCCTAAAATTAAGAGTAGTTTAATAAAGGGTGAAAAGATAAATACTCAATTTTCTCAAAATTGGCTCAAACAATTTTGATTAAAATTCGTATCTAAGCGTTGATTAAGAATATAAACAAAATTGATATTTTTATTTTCCTGTGTAAATTACTTTTAGGGTAATTTACAGGAGCGGAAATTTCCGTATCTCCGCAACTATTTGAGATACTAAATAACTTATCATTGCAAAATGGCAGTACTTTTAAAATAAAAATACTATTTGAAATATATATTCATAAAACCAACAGTTTTGTAGATATTGGAAGATATATTAATACAATTTTGTGAGCTTTATTTGTACAGAGATACTACTTAAGTTTTAACGCAATTCCGTAGAGTAAGTAGATAAGTAAGTCTCAAAATTTTATGTTCTTTTTTCCTTAATCTTATAGGGGAAGTTTTTGTACATCAACGATCTATCTTTATCATTTTATATTCAATAGTTAATATCTACCTTTTTTATTGGTCTAAATTTATAAATGAAGAATTTAGTAAAAGTGCGATAACCATAAGATGTGCAATCCCTAATATAATATTGACAATTTTAACCGGAAGTTGAAATTTTAATACGACGTATCGACCCTTGTGGACCCAATATCGATGTTTTTTGGCCAAATATACTAGTGAGGACTTTAATTATTTAAAAAGGAGATCATAAAATTTAAATCCAGGATTCAAAAAAATGCTTAACATAAGTATGACGCAATTTTTATCGGGTTTGGTAGTGTATATTATTTCGTTTCACATATATTACGAGTTTTGATTAAATATCTCCATTTTTAAACAATAGAGCGAGCAAGTCCGTGCGGAGTTCCGTACCATTTATTTAAGGCTCCTATTCGCCCTAATGCTAGATTCATATTGTCAGACCTTAAATTCAAAATAACTTACTAACGATATTTCATTAGTGGTAGCGCATATCATACATAATGTTAACCCTGATTGAAAAGATCAGACACCCATCCCATATTGGAAAAAATATCTATTGCATATTAGTGTTTTATATTACAGCACACACTTTTTCATAAAAATAAGTCAGTTATTAAAGAATCCTTATGAGTATACAAGTTTATACACGGAAAAAAATCTATTTTTACAAATTCATTGCATAGTTGTGACCATTATTCCAGTTAATTCATCTAAATACCCCGAGTTAAGTTATATATATTCGTCTTAATCTGATCTGTATAGTGTTTAACATTTAGTAGAATTTTCAAATATAATATAACTATCGTAACAGATTAAAAAAATGTGAGAGCGAATAAAAAAATATGGGTTGTTAATTCTGCATAACTATTCATTATTTTTCAAGAGTCGTGGAATAAACAATTGAAACAAGTATTTTAATAGAATTAATTTACAATATGCATTGTAATAGAATTTTCCCCTTGTTATAACGAACGCAATTAAAATAATTATAAGTCAGTAAGCTTGTTACAATTTTATTTCATACGGTGGATTATTACTTTTTTAATTAAACATGATTACAGGTGATCATATTTTTAATTGATACCTGATAAAGTCATATATAAATGCAAAAATGTTTCATAATTAATGACTATACTTGTTATACTCTGGTAAATACACTTGTTTATTTGCCACGGTGGCTCCCACGTCCAGTATTTTTTTAAACTTTAGAATTTTTGTTAAGAAGTACAGAAAACATTTGTGCGGATGCACTTGGGTCCTTTCTATTCTGTAGGTTTTAATCAATTTTGACCACCATCCTCACACATACTAACTGTGGTTCCCAAAATAGGAAAACTCCCAAAAGAACACTTGTACAATGAGTAGTCTCCAATATTAAAATGGCATTTCAATTGTCTACCACAAACAACATGCCAGTACATATTTATATTTCTCTTGAAAGATTAACGGTTGTTGGCTGACATAGCCCAACTATCGAAAGTTAGATCAAGTAGATACAACTTATAAACGATTTACAATTGTTGTTATATCCTGCGATGATTACAATTCTTATTTACATTATTCTAATTGGTTCCTAAAATGATTTCTGCACCTGAAACTTTTAATGTCCTACCTCTCATCTCTCTCCATCCTTGTCTAACAGGTAGCTGGGTGAACATGAATGCCAAGAGGCTTATAGTGGGACAGTGGGGGGGTGAGGGGGAGCTTTCTTGGAAGAGAAGTCGCGCATATAGAGGAGTCTGAGTTCACTTTCTTCGAACCGAGTAGTATATTCATAAAATTGGTATTTATAGACTCTGGCTCTTCTCCTTATACACAGTTGGCGATAGCCATAGGATCCTCAATTCGAGTTTAGTTTAGCGGGAGTGGACCAGCGCGTCCGGGCTAACGTGACCGGGAGGGGACAGCGTGATCAACGAATGGGTCAGCGTGTCCAGTGTGTGGGTATACATCCGTGATCTTTAATATTCATACCATTTTATGATAAGTGTTGCTCCTCTTGATGACAGAATAAATTGTGGTTCAGCGATCATATGAACTGATCATTTTGATGTGACTATGAAAACCCAAATTAATAATGCAATCTCCTAGTAATGAGACTTAGATACATATTGGGATCATCCCAAAAATACAAATTCTCATACATTAAGAAGAATAGGACTATACAAGATTAGAAAAATAATATATTTTACGTAATGTTAATATAAAAAATAAATGTTAACAAATAGGTTTTCCAAGATACATCTTTTAGGAAATAACGATTAGGGAAAAATTCACGGGAACCATTCAAATTTACAAACCCTTAAATAGGCAAATTTGGAATTATTAAATTAAACTTCATAATTCATTAGGCCTCGGCTGGGATAACTTCCAACTAAACAGCCGAGCTCTTCAATTCAATTATATTTTCAACGTTTAGAGTGTTTTTTTAACATAATATATTACAAACAAGCATCATTATAAATTAGTTAGGTACAAATGGTGAGAAAAACCAAATTAATATCTATCAATTTCTTAATGTGTTTACAGGCAAGTAATCAATTCCTACAATTTTTGGGTTTTTTTTTGTCACTATGTACTGTCCTCAAATTTACTCACTAGAGTTTTTCTGTTATGCACATGTTAAATTCGAATGAACTAAAAAAATAAGTAGCAATACAATATTTTCTATTATATATTTTGGAAAACTTGTAGGAAATTATATCATTACGACTTTGATGAAACTCCAGATGGTCAAGTTATTTAAAATTTAAGTGTTTTACACCCTTAAAAACATTTGATCTATGCACAAAGTTTTGACTTGAATATGTATCTTTCATGAATTTGATTTATGGATGACGATGTGCTCATACACAGTTATTGTGAATTTAATCTAGTGCCTAGTCAAAATATTATTTCAATCGTGTAATGATATAGAATTATATATCCCAATAATTTATTATTCACATTTGTATTCAAAATCACGACATTATAAATGAGAGCGGGTAGTAAGATTTATTTGTTTTAAGTTGTTAGGTTGCAAGGTATGGTGACATCTTTTCACGTCTCTGTTTAAAAAAACAACGCAGTTTGGTCAACAGAAACGCACCTGGATGACCGCACCTCTTTGTTCTAGGAAGCTTCGAGAAGGAAATGTCGCTTGATATACCCCTTCAGGGTGCGCATCAACTCACTTTCCTTCATGACGAGGAGCCCAGTAGGTAAGGTCTATGTAAATCCTAATCTGTGTTTTTACCGGAATCTAAATCTCGCATGTCGGGAATTGTCATGTATATGACTTAATAGTCGGGCATTTAAATTAAAGTCAATAACGTGTGAAATGTCTAGCAAAGAACTGTTTATCTACTTATATTAAAAACTATAAAATAGCAGGACTTTTAATTTCTAAAATAATATATCATCCTTTTTTAATTATTATAAATACAGGATAACAAACATAGAGCCAATTTAATCATGATAACAAATTGTACCCTAATGATGGCGAATAAACATTAATATATCACACTATCTTTCTTAAGATGGGGTGCTAGTGAGCGTGAGTTTAGGGAAGTATTTTTGAAGTTTTTACAACATAAACATTTTTGGCCAAAATAAATCAAATATTTCTTCTATAGAAACATATAGTTTAGTTTTCTGCACATGCTAATCTCAACAGTCCTTGAATATCTGTCAGATGTGTCCTGGAATTTAATGACAACTTTTTCTCTTAATTTAAAAAGTTTGTCACCAAATACCACCATGCTCGTGACAGACATTCAAAAACTGTTGAGATTAGCATGTGCAGAAAGCTAAACTTTATGTTTTTATAGAAGAAAAATTTGATTTATTTTGGCTAAAAAATGTTTATGCTATAAAAACTGCAAAATTAGTGCACTAAATTCGCGCTCATTAGCACCCCATCTTAAACGTTACAAACGTTAAATTCTTTTAGTTCCAACGTCTCAATCTCATTTTTTACCTGGTCAAACTTTCTGAATTCATGGGGAGAAAATACTGGTTTAAAGGGATGGTGATGCAGAGAGGAAGGTAAGAGATAGGGGCCAGATTCTCAAGAAAAATAAAGTTTCGAGGGTTCATGGCAGTGAATTCTTTCTTCAAAGTGGAGAGCAAAGGTAACTTTCGTTGGTGTTTTCCTATTGCCGGGGGTGGGGTGGACAGTAATTACTAACGTAGCAAGTCAGCGAAATTGGTTGACTTGGAACGGATTTTGGAACCTAAAACTACTTTTTGCAGAAGGTTAGCTGAGTTTATATCAAATGGTAACTTTTCAAGGGTGGGCTTTAGATAGTTAAATTAGCAACCTATCAGGCGACACACACAAAAAACTTGGTCAATCTACCTTAACTATAAAAATAAAGATTTAAAAGTATAACAAGAAAACGAAACATTTCTCATTGATCAACTAATAATAACTGTATGACCACGGAGGCCCTTTTTTCTCCAAAACCTGCCCATCATTCGTAGAAACTTGGAACAAAAAAGGAAGAGCTGAGCGCTAAAACATCCAGTCAGCAGCGTGACAGCGTGACGCCGTGAGAATCGTTAGAGAAGAAGAAATGAAGCGTCAATACGCCATATTCTTTACTTCTCTACTGAATGAGGTAAATGTCTTAATATTTGATTTATTGGCCATTCTAGCGCGCGTGGGATGTTTCGCGTAATGTGAGAGTATCCTAGCTGGTCCTTTGGGACGGGTTAGTCATAGGACGTTTGGCGCAGTTTTGAAAACATCTGTTAATATAACTTTGTGTGTTTGTTTATTTCTGACTCGCGTTTCTCTAGCCAGTGTATTTCCAATCACCTGGTAGTTATGTTAGTCTAGATTAGTTTTCCGGTACTGAAAGTGGATCATCTGATAGTAGTCTACAGGCAGGCGCGGATCCAGAAAATTTTCATAGGGGGGTCAAGCTAATTATAAATAACATAATTACTAATAATGTAAGCTTATTATTTAAGTAAAATAAGAATATTTTAGAACGTTTGAAAATGCATTATAGCAATGTGATAGTTTTTTTTGTCTGATCAATTTCTCAGCGTAGTCACCTAAATAACTCTAGAAATCCACAAAAATTAAAATTATATAATGTCAATAGCAAGTATCTTTTTAAAGCAACAGTAATTACTACTACTACTACTACTGCTACTACTACTACTACTAATAATAATAATAATAATAATAATTAATAATAATAATAACTATAAAACCTATACAAAACATTGTTCAAACGTACCTCATATTTTATAAATGCATTAATTGCATTTTCCTCTTATTCTTTTGAGCAAATTTCTCCAAAACTTCATCAGGATGAACTTCTATGCTTCGATGAATATTTAACATGGCCAAACCATTTAATCGTTCCTCATCCATATTTGACCTTAAGTATGTCTTTAACCTTCTTAGGGTAGAAAATGATCTCTCACTAGTGCAAGTAGTCACGGGAAGAACAGACAAAATGTGGAGAAGAACTTTGATGTTTGGGTAAAAACCATCTGAAGCATGCATTAAGCTGTCAACCGCACTAGATGGACACTCTGCCTTAGATTTATGTTTCCAGCGTTGTTGCCACAAGTCAATCTCTCCACGAAGTTCTGACGGAGTCCCAGGAAGGTCATTAGCATATGTTTGAGCTGCTTGTAATAAAATTTCATTGTCTTGGTTAGCAAATGCTGGTATTAAACCGTATAATGTGATAATATTATCATGTCCAGTTGATGAAAATCTAGTTGACAGTTCAGAAATAAGATAGTCCACAAATGGCAGGTAGACATTTAGTCTATAATATTCCTCAGGACTATATGCAGCAACATTTGGCCCATGAGTTTGTGTTCGAAAGGTCCTTGGTATAGTGATGTCAATTTCATGTTTTACAGCCAAATTCACCGATTCATTATAGACTTCTGTATATTTATTAGGGTTATTCCGATAATCTTTCAATGTCTCTAAAACATTTGCTACCATATTATAGCAGTTTTTCAGGTCTAACGAAGGGTTTTGAAGCTGACGAGACAACGTGACTGTTAGACTGAAGATAAATGAAACAATATGCAGAGTTATAATAAAGTCAAACCTGAGAACTGAGGTGAGTAAAAGTGCTGACTTTGATGATGGTGCTTCCGCATCAAATACTTGTAGGAAACATACAACTGCATCAAAAACATGTAAGAATTGTAAAAATGCATCGTGTCGTTCTACCCAACGCGTCTCACAAAGCGTTTTGAGTTTGCACTTTGTTTCTTCAGGATATTGTTCATGTATTTTTGCTTTCATTAAATCTGTTCGTTTACTGGATTCTCTTACTTCATTTGTTACGTTACTGACCACAGCAATAGCGTTCCTTACACTTGTTAAAGAACATGCTTTAGAAATGGACAGATTTAGTTTGTGAGAAGCACAGTGCATATATATAGCAAGAGGCTGCTTTTCCCTAATACGAGCTTGCACACCTTTGATTTTACCAGACATGTTAGACCCTCCATCGTACCCTTGACCACGCAGGTTTTCAATTTTAAGTCCCAAATTGTTTAATTTTTCAAGAAGTAAGTTTGTGAGAGCCTCGCCGCTGAGATTTCTCGCTTCCACAAAACCTAAGAATTCTTCTCGAATTTTAAGTGAAACTATGTCCAGAAATCTAACACAAAGACTCATCTGTTCAACTGTTCCAACATCCGTTGTTTCATCTGCTAGTACCGAAAAAAATTGCCCTGCTTTAATGGACTTAACAATTTTACTAAGGATAACTTCTCCACAAGCTTCAATTAATTCGTTCTGAGTTGTTTTACTAATAAACGTTGCATTTTTGGGTGCTGTTTTTATGTGATTTTTTAAATCACTATCACCGGCATCAATACGGAATCTTAAAAGTGCTCGGAAGTTTCCCTCATTTTCTGTGCTATCGTTTTCGCTAAGCTCTCCATCATCACGATGACCTCTTAGGGGAAAGTTTTGTCGGCCACATAGTATAACTGTCTTTATCATGGGTATCAAACGTGCTCGATTTTCTTCAATTCTTTTTTTCACTTCACAATTTAGTCTGACTTCAACTGATTGTGTCCTGTTTTCAAATGTATTCTTAAATTCAGAACATCTTATAATTGCTGTTTTATGATATTCATTGGAGGCGTGTCCGCAAAGCATTTCATTTCCTTTTTTGTAGTTTAGAAACGGAGTCCGTACAAAGCTTCCGAGAGATATTCTACTCCTACCTCCTTCCTTTGATCCAAAAAGTACACATGCAATACAATAAGCGCCATTGTCCTTAGCACTGTACGTCAACCAAACAAACTTGTCCAGCCATGATCTTTGAAAATGTCTAATACCTCCTGACTGAACAACATTAGGGAACTTGTAGCTTAGTGGTGGAGTCCACGGTTCTACTAGCATGTGGTATTTTAAGTCATCGGAAATAGTTTCAGCTCCAACAAAGTTGCCAATATCAAATTTTTCTGGTCCTACACTTTCTATAGAGATTTTAGTATTTGAATTAAATCCACTGGTTGAGGGTGAGTCACAAACTAAGTTCACTGACGCACTATTTTCAATTAAATCCACAGTTTCGTTTCCTGTTGATTCAGGATTTTTTTTCTTGAAAAAACAAAATAAATCCGTCTGTCCCTTTCTTTTTGACATTATAATATCAATACTTGCATTCAAATCACATAACTAGCAAAGACAATAATTTAACACAAAATTGAATAGCAGGAGGAAGTATCACAGTCACAGTATCACAATGACAATAGGCAGTAGCACAATAACCATAAAAAACAAAACATAAATACCACACTCACAGTTTACTAAGAGTAAAGAAAACCATCATAGGTCATTATAATCACAAATAGACTGAAATATTTATAAATTACACTTTATTGCACATAAGCATTAACAAAACGAAACACACACGTAAAATGTTCCTCGTCTAAGGCCACTCGAACGAATCGTTCCGGTATTCTAAAAGTAAATATTTCCAGCTACCTCTGACTGGTTTGAAACAGATTAGCGTACTTTTCACTGGAAGGGGGTAAGTCTTTCTAAAAATAGCACACTCCACCCCTCTTTAACTCGGTCCACTACTTGTGTTGAAGACAGGTGTATGAGGTGAACAGCCTGCACTAGGAATTCAGTAGGGGTGTGCAAATCTTCGAAATGTCAAAGTCAAAGTTGAAGCCTAAGTCACCTTCGATTCGACGTCGTCACTTCGACAACCACCTTAGCATCTTGAGAAGTTTTGAAGATAAAATAAAACCTCTATAAATAACGAAAATATTTGAAAATCACTAATTACTACCCATTTAAATAAATTATAATAATCACATAACAGCAATAAAAAGTATTTTAACACTAACTTGATATTGAATTATATCTACCTATAACGCAAGCAGGAATAAACTCAGATATGTCAGCATAAAAATAATATAATATAGTGTGTTTTTTCCCTACTAAACTTTCTCTTTATTTAGAAGTATTATTAGATAATTTAAAAATTAATAATAGTGTTATTTGATAAAAAAAACTGTATTTGGTTTCAGCTTCAACCTTTCTTGGCATGCTTCAATCTTTGCTTCACCTGAGACTAAAAGAACATTCGCACATCCCTAGGAAAGATAAAAACTTGTATGATTTAATTTTTTAGTATTTTATTTCTAAATATACATTTTTTAAATTAATTTTCTAAACACCACAGGGGGGTCAGCTGACCCTTTGACCCCCCCCCCTGTATCCGCGCCTGTCTACAGGTTAGGTCTACAAAAATGAAGGGAAATCGCCTGATAGTTAGGCTATTTTGGATCAGGTATAATAGGTTACGTCTGTAAAAATAGTAGAGAATCTCCTTATGGCTAGGTTAGACTGTTTTAGATCTTTTAGGTCAGGTCTGCATAAATGAAAGGGAAAATTATTTTTCTCCATAGTCCACGTCCTATATTGTTTGGTAAAAACCATTTAATTACCAATACCTCTGCAAACATCCTTTATAGATTGGTTTAAACGGGTCGATTTTCAGTAGGAATACTCCAAAGGTCTCGCGGCAAACTTAGCGTGGAATTCCCCTCAATTGGTTCCAGAACCCAGATAAGTCAAAAATAAACTAAACTGTGATAAATAACAAAATTAATAATAAATCTTTACAACAAACTTTGATACTTAATAGTACAATAATGGTTTTAAAAAACTCTAAATTACTAATTATAAAACTTAAAGGTCAAAAAGGAAAAAATTTGAATTAAAATTTGGTAGATTTGATTATTTTTTTTAACTTTGATAACCAGTTGGGCTAGCTATAGTTAAAATAAGAACCCAGACTTATCAATAACAACACTATGATGGTAAAATCTTATGCTAAATATTCAAACACAAAACCAAATTATGTATTATGAAATTGAATTATTAGCTATGATGGGTACAAAATAAATATGGACCTACAACATTCATTAATTTGAACACGTTAAAAAAACTATGAAGATAACAGGCCTACATTAATACGTTTAACTAAAATGGAATACTCCAAGTATTTAGACAAAGGTCTGTTTGGATAATAAAATCATATTTATTAAATTATCTATGAAAACTCAATGCTTATCAATTGGTGCATATATACATATATATTACTGAGATTGAATATAAACTGTTAATGAAATTATAATCATTATAGTGTCTGGATTGATAAACCTCAAACTTTCTGCTTAATAGCCCTAATATGGTTGCTATAGAATCAAGCATAGCTTAAATTATGAGTCTAAATTATTATATTAGTAACGATAGGATAAATTTAAATGATAAAGTAGATGGATGTCGAAAATCATGAAACATAAATTGTCCAAAAAGTCCCTTGAGGCAAGTTGAGGTGCTTTGAATCCCGGCCGAGAACATTGGGTGTGGTTTTCTTCTAGTACTTTATCAGTGTGGTTCTCCCATTTCCTCACCACGCTAATGTGGGCATATTTCTTCTAATAAACCCTCATAATATCTTAATAGGTTAGTTTAAACGTACCAAGGAATATAAAAAGGAGAAATTCTAGGAAACTAAAATAAGTTTAATGATTTTATAAAATCAAAATCGTTCATATTTAATATAATTATATATGTGCTTACACTTGTAAGATACTGTTTCTCTTAGATTGTACTAAAATTTGTGTTAGTTTAAATTAATCTTCTAAAACGTAATACATACGATTCAAATAGATCTATATTTCTCCTCTCTATTTTTCTCTATATTCCACTCTTATTTTTCGGTCACTATATATTTATATAATTATTATGCCTTCAAAGTCAGACACTAAGATGGTGATAGCCTCAAAGTGTGTATAAACACATGTATAAATTAATATATATAAAATGATATATGTAATATATGATGAAAAATTGGTAGTTTCCTATTTCCTGAATAGATTTCTAATTTTAATAAAAATTCCTTTAATAAATATTAGACCTAGCTTAAAAAACCTTTTAAGTACTAAGAATTATAATAATAAATATTTTGGACGATATAGTTTCTACATATGCAGGTATACTGTAGTAAGTTGCAAATAATAATGTATTTTATATGTTGAAGAAAAAAACAAGCTTATTGTAAACATAGTTTTATTTGGGTTCTATGAGATATTTATATTTACTTTCGCTAAATTTAGTAAGATAATGTAGCCTACTACTAATTTTTTTTGCTATAAATATATGAAGAAATAATTAAAATCCCTTTAGAGATTAAACATTTTACGATATTTGGTTTTTCTCTCTTAGTGCTGCTAATGGGGTTTAGATTACATTATGTCTAGTATGAAGTATAGTTTCAGCAGCATGTGTGTAAAATACTAATTTTATTTGGAATGTTGATAAATAACGATAAATAAAACGTTCTTAGTATATTATAGTGCAAGGCTAAATATCAGTCTAAAATGAGTAAACCTAACAAAGATAGTTTTAATAAAAATATATTATAATAATTTATTCAAAATTAAAAGGGTTGAAAATATATTAAAATAATAATTCCAATTACATTAAACATAGACTATGATGATTGGAAGTATTTTAAGTTCCATAGAATATAATGTATGCGTATAACCCGAATGGGTAGTAAGATGCGTTGCTTATAATAATATAATGTATATTTCAAATTTGTGGAGGAAGAGATGGTTATATGTACCCCACTGGTAATATGGACCCCTGATGTTTCTCACTGGTAAAGAGGTGCATCCTAGCGGTTATGACTTTAACTACATCTCAAGGACCACCACGAAACAGGGGAGACCAACCAGCCAATCAGTCTATGTTGATAGTGGATCAGAGAAGGTATTTGTGCTTTGATCCTACTCAAAAGGTTATCAAGGTAAGTAATTCTTCTTCTTATTCATATTACTGTTGTAAAATAAGCACTTTTCAATAATGAATCTTCGACTAGAAGTTCAGACTGTATAATTCCGTAATCAGAGCCTAGCTTTCATCAGTGGTTTGGTAGTAAAAAAACTTTTTCAAGATGGCGTCGCTTCTAATATGGACCCCATTAGGTGAGGATAATATATATCCGGGGTCATATTACCCATAAGTTTGTATTTTATTAAACCAATTAAATTTCTTAAGTGTTTTACCGCTTTTTTCTGTGGTTTTTTGAAGTAGTTAGTATATGATGTACACATTGCTCGGTTAATTTTCTTCTGAAAAACAACATCTTATCATATAATTGAAGACTATTTTTAATTATTTTTTGACCTAATTCTATGACTTTTATTTTAAAGATGCCAAGAAATGCTCTCGACTTAAAGCCAAAGCCAAGATGGAAAGTTTGGGATAAGGAGAACATGGCAGAAGCAGTAAAGATAGTACGATATAAGACGATTGGAAACCAAAAAAGCTGCAAAATTGTTTGAGGTTCCTAAAACTATATTGAAAAGATTAGTTTTTCAAACTGATGATGCATCAGAATTTGTTGTACAAAAATTAGGGAGGAAACCCACATTACCGGATCATTTGGAAAAACAACTTGTTGACTAATTACTACTCATAGAATTAAAATTGTTTGGTCTAACGAGGAAAGATGTCAGGATAATGGCCTTTTAGCTGACTGAACTAAATGGCATAAAACACAATTTCGGAAATGGCTGTGCAGGGAGAACATGGCTTGACCACTTTCTCAGGCTTCATAAAAATAAACTTTCCCTAAGGTCACACACAGGAACTTCTTATGCTATAGCCTAGGGGTGCAATCGGGAAGAAAGGGCGTCTTTCTTTGATTTGCTTGAGTTGCTCTACGCAAAATACAAATTACAACCTGAAAATGTGTGGAACGTGGATTAAACAGGCCCCTTCTGTGGTTCATAGCAAGGTCCCTCAAGTCGTAGGCTTGAAAGGGAGGTGCCAAGTTAGAGCATTCACAGTTACTGAGCGAGGATCCCTCGTGACAGTCATCTGCGGGATGAGTGCAAGTGATTCCATTGTGTCACCCATGATGATTTTTCCACGTAAAAAAATTACCGATACACTCATGAAGGGAGATCCTCTAGGCTGTATTGTGAGGGCTCACCCTTATGATTGGGTGCAGGGGTATCTGTTCGCCCAATGGATTGAACACTTCTACACATAACAAAACCGACTGAAGCTTTTCGAATCCTGTTAATCTTAGATGGGCATTATTACCATATAAAGCACCTCGATGTGGTAGAAGTAGCTAGAAAAAACCACGTTCACATCATTTAACTCCCTGCACACAATACGCATAAGTTGCAACCCCTTGATAAATCTTTCATGGGACCATTGAAAACACACTACAGTGAGTACATTCAGTAGTACGTGCTTATTGAAGATAAACGACTTTCTCCTTATGATATTGCTGGTTCATTTGGTCAGGCTTACATGGAAACCACAAAGGGATCTATTGCTGTTAACGGATTTAGAGCCACAGGCATCCGCCTTGCAAAATAAATATTTTCCCAGACTTGGATTTATTATCCACAGAACATGATTCACAAAGCCAAAATCAAAATGCCAATGGTAATGATGAGGTTCCTTCTACTCCAGCCTCAACTTCAGCACTGCCTGCCAACACTTTGTGTTCTTCAGTTTCACCTCGAGACATTTTGCCCGTTCTTCATTAAAAAAAATCCAACAGAGGAATAAAACCTGCTTCAGCTCAACACATAACTATTTCTCCATACAAAGCTTCCCTCGAGAACTTGGCTGAACAGATCAAACAGGCTCAAAGTGGGAGATGTCATGGAAGAGGACGTGGAAGAGGCGGCTCTAAGTCTCAATAAGTTCAACCCTCAACATCCAGGCTCCCTCCTACCACTAGCAACGAGTCAAAACGTGGCGTCAAACGTAAACTCCTTGAAATTGAAAGTGAAACTGATGAATCTGGCTTGCTACCTTCAAGTAGATCCTCCAACAGTTCACCGTTCCGACTTGCACCGTGAAGATGAAGACCCCAAGCAAGAGGACGCTGTCTGCATGTTCTGTGAAGGACCGTTCAAAGATAGCTGCAGAGGGGAACAGAGGATCATGTGCATAATGTGTGAAATGTGATATCACACTGAGGGCGCTGGTGCAGAAAAGGATGTTTACGTTTGAGACTTTTGTCGCTAATGGTTTTAAGATTCTTATTATGATTCTTTCACACATTTTTTAAAAATTTTATGATTATATTATAACCTTTTTATGATAGTTTTGTACACTATTTTGTCCTTTCAAATGCTCTTTTTAATACAATCTAAATGCTTATTGCTGTTGTAACAATAAATAATTTCAGTTTATATGATTACATTTCCTTTTCATTGAAACTATTTAGGGGGTCCGTATTACCCACATGTTTCCATCAGAAGGATATTACCCATTTCATGAAAAACTCTTTATTGTGTTACCAAATCACTTCAGAAAATAAAAGTGACATGCTACTGAATACATCCTTACCAAGAATGGATGGAAAAAAAAAGTAATTTCCAATGTTATTAGCTGAAAACAAAAGGGGGTCCACCCCTTCCTCTATACATATGTATAAACATGTGTAAATAGAAATAAATTAATAATTCTGATTAAACTCTTTGCAAATCCTCTGTATAGTATGGTTTTTTTGCAGGGAGAAACTAAAAGGCAATACGCACATTATGTTTTTGTATTGACTTTAAATTTAAATGTCTAGTAAAATAGTATTATGTAAATATTATAGAAATTTTGAGGTCAATATTGATCACAAATTATTATTTGATTAGTGTTTTTTTACAGGTATTGGTAATATAGCCTATGAGGTATGTAAAACTATATACATATTTAGACTGTATATAATTTGATAAGCCCGTTTCTGGATATAGAAATTAAGAGGAAATGGTTCAACATATTTTGACAAACAAACTCTTATTTTAAAGGTTAGGTGTCTAGGATTTTGGTACAAATAGGATTTTTCAATGAAAATCTGTTATTCATAGAGAATTTTCAGCTTTTCATGTTTTGTTTACATCACCATGGAAACCCTGATTTGTGCATGAGTGCTTATAAAATGCAAATAAAATATTTATCCCTGGTTACAAATAATTCCAACTCAATTAATACTTTAGTGGTATAGTACAACAAATAAACATATTACGATAGTTATTTGTATACTTATCAAACAAACCGATGATATTAAGTTAAAAATAAATTTGTATTGTTGGTTTTTATCCTTCCTCTTCTTTATCTTTAAATATTTACCTCTTCTCTTTTGTATTATTTGATAAGACCTTTTCCGGTGATTGAAAGTACGAGAAAATGGCTAAACCTATTTTGACAAACGACAATTCATTTTTAGGTTTAGGGGTTCAGGATGTCGCCAAAATAGTCATTTCCATCGAAAATCCTATTTTCCCAGTGAATCTTCAGATTTTATTTTCATTCTTTATTTAACTCACTATAGAAACCCTGATTTTTGCATGGTTTTATATCTGTAAATAAAATGTTTCTTCTTGGGTAGAAATAATATTTCATTCTCTAGATAAAATTTTCTTTGTTAAATTTAATAATTCAACTCTTAATTAAACTAAACAGTGCAACAAATATAAAGATATTACAAAAAAAGTATGATAATAATAAACATAGGTGTAATATAATAATTATATATATATTAAAAAATCAATTATATTATGTTAGAAATATATAATTATGTTTGCATTGATAATTTTCCTTCTTTACTTTTGAATATTTATTTCAGATCACAAAATGGCCGTTGTAATAACTGGTAATAGTACATCTTTTACATACATTCTTTGATTGAGGACATTTATTTTCTAAATTGGGTAAGCATTAATTTTTATTAGAATGTTGTTATCATTAATTCGTAATTAAATGACTATAATTTGAAAATTAAAAAGTTAAATAGTTAATTTAACGAATTGTTTTTTGACGTTATGTTTCACGCATGAACTATAAATTAAAACCAATACAATTATTATTAAATATGTTTTGGTATGTATTGTAATTTCAAAAATAGGTAAACCAATTTTAAATTAGTTTAAATTGAGATTTTAATTTTTCAAGTATAGATTTTGGTGTTCATTTTTTCAAATAGTATCGCAACACCAATAATTTAAGCTATGTTTCCTAACTACCACCTAATGTTGAGTATACGTTGATAATATTTTATGTATCCCATCTATATTACGACGTACATAGTCCTATGGTGTTGGTGTTTATTTGTTCAAATAACATTTCAATACAAATTACAGAAGTGATATTAAATGTGCATGTTACCACTTGATTTTGTGTGGATAGTATTTCAAAGTAATGTTTTGTACACCTGATATATCTTCACACACACACACACACACACACACACTCACACACTCACTCACT
The DNA here is from genome assembly GCA_902151455.1 of Timema bartmani. Classification (NCBI taxonomy): domain Eukaryota; kingdom Metazoa; phylum Arthropoda; class Insecta; order Phasmatodea; family Timematidae; genus Timema; species Timema bartmani. The sequence goes on from CABFWB010003095.1 coordinate 30,418, forward strand.
CACTCATTCACTCACTCACTCACTCACTCACTCACTCACTCACTCACTCACTCCCACAAACTTAATAATTATTTTCCACACAATCTCTCTAACATATTCTCTCTGTGGAGTAGAGGAGATTTTAAATTTTAATCGTAGTGTGAATGTGTAAATGAAACGTTTTGCTTAAAATTAAGTACCGAAAGCTCAACGCATAATATATTGAAAGTTGATATCCTTTTTGAATGGAGAGAGGTAGGTCTTCTATTCACAGAACGACCGGTATATCACGTTAAAAAACAATACAAGCAGAATGTTCATGGACTAAACATCCAAACTTTGGGAAGTATTAGGGTATTTAAATATTAGCTCAAAATTAACTAAGAAATTAGTTTGTTTTCGCTTCCTTTTGAACAAACAACAAAAAAACAATACAAAGTCAAAATCAAAACAATTTAAAAAAAATTAAATTCTTAATTTATTTATTTTGTTCAAAATGATATCCTCGATCCTGGAGACAAGATTGCACAAACTATTGCAGCAATTACTTAATTCAGTAATTAAAAGTTTATTTATTGTTTTTAGTCAAATGGTAAATTGGTTTCTCGATGACTTCCACATATCTCATTTGATGTTTGATACCGGATTCCTTCTAAAATAAGAAAAATATCGGAACAAATTAAGGGTCATCTCAGTATTGCACAAATGTTATGACATGGCATTATTTTACAAACCTAAATTTTTTTGTGTTATTTCACTTTTAATTGAGACAAACATGTTTTCAATTAGTCTTTTGATGTTTGCTTGAAGTGGGAGCGAAAACCAAATAATCTATAATTTACATTTCGAATTAGTTTTTCAATCTTCTACCACTTCCCAAAGTTTGGTTTTTTAATACAGGAACACCACCATGATAAAATGTTTATTTATAAGGAAAACAACCTGTTTCGGTGGCCGAATGGTCTAAGGCGCTACCTTCACAGTCGATGACGGAGAGATCAAGGTTCGAATCTTGGTTGGAAATATTGAGGGTGGTTTTCCAAATTGGGTTTCAACTCTCTCTTCACGCAAATATGGGCACACCTTATCTAAATATAGTCTTCCTCATTCCTAAAACCATAAGCGTAATGGTACTTAAACTTATATCTTCATAAGGTATAAATACGCGGTGCTGATAAAACTAATAAGGAACACATATTAAGTGACATTATTTGAGTATTATCGATGAAAATAGAGCCCTAACGAGCACAATCATAGAAAAAAAACTTGTGTTTTTAAAAATTGGGTGACCAAGCTGACACATAAATGAGTGTGGCTTACTAATATTTTTCTTAAATTTAATCCAATAATTTGTCTTATTTTATTTTTATCCATTCCAGTGTATAATGTTTCGATACAAACATACAAATGTCTAAACTTAAGGGTAAAGATGAACATCTTAGTTGATAAAATAATAATAATAAGAATTGATTGAGGAAGAAGGTGATACAACATTTTTAAAAATAACTGTTGAGGTTAATTGTCGCTCAACAATTAATTTATTCATTGTTTTGTTGGTAGACATGTAACGCAAAAATTTTGTTTTCCATTGTTATAAAAAAATGCTTGAGGACAACTTGAAATTATTTTTGTTATCATTTTTAAGTTAAAGTAAAATATCTGATAGAACATCAGAGAGACAAAAACTAATGACGTGTCGAATATTTGTTATCTAACGGCATCGACATATAAAAGTTATTAATTTGTTCAAATAAACTTTATAAAATTAAACAACCTGTGTCTTTGCTGTCTCAAATTCAATAATAACCAAATTCATTGATGACAGTATGGTTTTAATTCTGACTTACCTATTCAATCAGTTACACTATTTTCACACCCAATATTATGAATTTGAAGATTTATGTCAAACTGTATTATATTTCCTCAGCCACATTTTAAATTAAGTTTGCAAACAATCTTTGCTAGGACAGTAAATAAACTTAAATCAAGTGGTGATTTTTTTGGAACCAACTTTTAATAGTAAGTTAATTATCTAATGCAAAAACATTTCTAGTTATTTAGTTGAGTAGAGTCGTATTTCAAGACGCTGAACGAACATTTTCTAAAGAAAAAGTATTTATGGCGTAGTTTTATCTTAACTTTTCCCAATAGCTCTTTTATCTTAACCAACATTTAAGAAAAGGGTATTTGTTTCTCTCTTTTTTATCCTACTCTGCATAGAATTGAAGTTGACGAACTGGAGGTAGGCGGAGAGGGGAGATTGATACATACATAAGAGAACATAAAAAAAATTGTTTTATAAACTTATAATAAACTTTAATTTATATATTTAAAATTCAATTCTTAATATTAGAACTTAGAATATTAGAATAAACAGATTTTGCATCAAATATAATTTATAATGGTATATTTTATAACTATAATAATCTCCTAGTTTGATATATTTTTACATTGGCCTCACTCTAAGCAGTGGCCAAGCAGTCAAGGCTTCAGGCTTATAATATATCAGATTTTTGTTGACAAGTATGTTGAGGTTTAACTTTCGACTGGGTGACTTGTGAATCCTGTAGAGTTTTTGAAAGTAAACAAATATGTAACCTTCATTAACCCTTAAAGGTAGAAGAAATTAAATTTAAATCGTTAGAGTGAATTTAGAGAAAAGCGATTTTTTTCGCTTTTTGCCCTTCAGTAAACTTCCCCTAAATTTAGGGTTGGCTATCTAATTTCAAAGACCCGTCGGGTGGGCCTGGTGAAATCCATAGATAACAAGTTTTAGCCCAATAGATAACATATTTTCAGTTATAGCCCAAGATACAAACAGACGGACATACAAACGGACAGAGAGACTGACAAAGAGACGGTATTGTGAAATCAACTTTTTTTGGTTTCATGAGGTCATGAAACGTTGACATTTATCAACATTTTTAGTTCATTTTTTTACTACCACAATAATTTCTCTCCGAGTGGTCGAGATAAAATAAAAGGTGATCCACAGTTTCTTGTCTATAAAAACACCAAAAGCATTTCTCAACTTAGTGTGCGTAATCACCTCTTACATACCAATTAATAAACTCAACCTAAAAGTGTTGTTCTACCCCAAAAATATTAATATTTTCTACAACTATTTTTAAATGTGCTGGCACAATGATACAAAATACAATGTACGGCATAACTCATAATGATATTAACGTGATGTATTGTTATTTGTGGTAAATGAGTATTCCGTGTATAGTTTGATTCTAAAAAGCCAGTTTGTGATTATTTTAAGCTAAAAAATATTTTCCTAACCTAAATATATTCATATAAAAATATTATATTCAATTATTATATATAGCACCTTAATTTTATTTAGTGAAACTCGGTTGTATTTATTAGAAAGTAGCAAATTAAAAGCGACTGAAGTTTAGAGTATCCGTTTAATTAAAGGAAAATAAAGTTAATTTAACTTAAGTAAATTAACAAAATTGTTAAAGAACACTAAATGTTAACTGATAATTTATGGATATTACTTAGTTGTAAATTGAACTAATATTATGTTTCCCCTAGTGAATCACAAACATTTAGTTTTCCTTTCCGAGTTTGGAAAATTTACATTTTTACGAATTCATTTTTCTAAGTTAGGGATTTCGCACAGGCCAAAATTTTTAGATTTTGAAAATTTCTTGTAGAAATTCTAAGACTATGGGCTTAGTTAGGTTCGATCCTGTGCGTAGTTAAATTATAATTTAGAATAAAATATAAGAACACGTGATTATTTAAAATACCTTATCTGAAAAAAAGATTCAGTGCAAAATTGCCAAGTTTTTTCTAAACATTCTAGAATTATTTAATAATTTTCTGAAACCAAATCAAGTACGAAGAGTAATCAGGTTAAATGTATAGCTTACTTACGTTAGCTATCCCAGCACCAACATGAAAGCGAAATATACTCTCTTAGGAAACTATTAGCATGAAGATTAATTACCTCCGATTTTTTTTAAGTAGTAGTCCGATTGAGGGATCATAAAAAGAACTAAGAAATAATACAAGACCTTAAAACTTCCCCAAATTTATAAAAATATAAAATTGTTAAATCAATTAGCTATAAATAGTCTCAAGAATGAACGCCATCGTTTTATCAAAGAATAATAATAATAATAATAATAATAATAATAATAATAATAATAATAATAATAATAATAATAATAATAATAATTAAAAAACATAAGAAAAATAAGATTTTCCTCATCGCTAAAACGACTTTTGGACTTGGAACCCAAAACAATCCATTAATATCTAATTCTTGAGGGATTATGATGGTAATTCCCTATTCACTATCATTATTTTGCAAACATTCTCTAAGGTAAATATTTAAAAGTCTCAAACTTGGCATCGCGCCGAATTTAAACTTAGCAAAATAATTATATTCTACCTTACATTATTTTAGTTTAATCTTAGGGTTTATTGTGTCCCACAGTCCGATAAAGGAATAAAGAAATGAGTGAGAGTGTTAAAGTACTTAAGGGAAGTAACAACAGTTTAGAATGTGAAACACTTGATATTTTTACGCGTTGGTCTCTCATAAATTTCCGTAAAATTACTATGAGCCATCCAACAAATAACTGATATGTTATTTAAATCTTTAAGGACTGGAAGAACATTCAAAACGTTTATAAGAAAACATTGATATATATATATAAAAATACATTAATTTATAAATCAATGTAGGAGAGCTAAATTGGCAACTTCTCCTTATTCAAATATTTAAATCCATAGTAGTACTGATCCATTTTTTTTACCGAGTCTTACTACATGTTGAGGTTATACGAATATAATGATAACTACTCTAATGGGTTAGGGATGAGGAATAAAGCGTTTTAGAGGTAGTTACTTGCATTTGCGTGAAAGTAGAGTTTGAAACCAATTAGGAAAAGCCACCTTCAGTAGACTCGACCGGGATTCAAATCCCGATCTCCCCGTCTTCAGGATGCCAGTCTAACATGAGAATGACACCTTAGACCATTCGACCTCTGAAGTGAGCTACTAATTAAATCAAAGAATATAAATGAAAGGGTCTGAAAACTTTATTTTAAAGACATAAAATAACACTAAACTGAGACATGTGTTTGATAAGTAAACAGTGAAATCATGTTCCACATTAATAAAGCTTGCAACAATCAAATATTTTAGATTTATTAGCTTGGTTCTACTTTCTATATTCGAATAATCAAACAAAAGTAAAAGTAAATTGAATTCATGAATAATTTTAACTTAATATATTCATAAATGAATTTTCTGTTTTTAATGTGTTTATTGTTCTTTGACCCATTTGTTATATCTTGGTTCTGAGAAAATTATTTTAATTTGTTTAACAGGGCGAGTTTGAAATGTGTCAAAAAGATGATCGGATGGTGGTTAAACTTCAAACTTGGAGAGATCTAGTTTACTTTGCCATTAACTTTTATGATACAAGGTCTGGCTGTCTCGATTGTTCATTGTTTTATTTATACTTTATTCAAGCGTTATCAATAAAAGCATTGGTGTAGAGAGGCTAAAAAAGTTTACTACTTGCCTGAAGAACATATGTTAAACACTGTGTGGTGAATAAAATAAACTTGGTTTTATTTATTGATTCCTACTTCTTTTTAATCGGGTGGTAAAATTCTTTATGCTATTGTTCAGTGAGTGCTGTTAACAAGATATCCATCGACTCTTCCAGCACTTACTGCACTGCGTCTTGTTTTTTATCAGCAACACATTTTACTACTTGTTCAGGTCATACGCATAAGTTATAGGATAATAATTATATAATGGGATAGGAATGAGGAAGGAAGCATTTTAGAGATAGTCTGGCCACATTTGCATTGAAGGAGAGTGGTAAACCATTTTAGGGAAAACTACCTTTAGTAGACCTGACTGGGATTCGAACTCCGATCTTCCCGCAAGCTGCAGCAGCTCAAGAGTAACGTTTTAGAGCATTCGTCCACTGAAGTGGGTAACGTCTTACTATCCACCAAGACTAATGAGGTAGGGTTAGTAAATATATAAATTAGAAGATCTGTATTGTCAATTGCACGTAGAGAGAGTGAAAAACACATTTTGTACGCCCATTCGGGATTTTAATCCTTTCCTACCCGTCACCGCCAAACCAGAATAGAATAAAGGGATGCCTTATCCTACGTTCAAGTATCTTACAGTTAAAGTTTTCATTTTGTGTAATACAAAAATATATGCACATAAGTAGATGTCTTAGTAAGAAATTATAAACTAGAATTTGTTTTTGATATTAAGTGCTCTACCCTCCTTGCTGCGACATTAAGAAGGATAATGAATTTGTCCTATCTATAATAATATTAGGTGTAGTCCTAATATAAATAATTATGCTAAAACTTTATTTCACAAAAAAAGCACTATTTTTAATATTATTTCCCCAATATCTCAAGATTATACATTTTAACTTGATTACCATTATAAAATGTAAACCTCAAATAAAAAAGTATTTCCTTGGTTAACTAGTTTTTATAGTGGAGTATATTATTCTGTGATTATAAAATATAAATTAATTTAATTTTTTTATCATAATAGTTGTCAATGTTCTTCCCATACTTAGCTTGTCCTTTCTTGACATCAACAGTGAGAAATTGTAGAAGACACCTTCAGAAATGTTTCTTAGATATGGAGTCCTTGAGCCTCATTGAACCTTCTTTATTATTGTTATGAACGTTTGATAATCAACGAGGACATAAACAACTAAGCCCAATTAATCACAATTGGAACCATTATTATATTCTTTAAGTTACATCCAATCCATTGGTTTCGAATTCAAGACCACTACCTTTAATCTATCCCAACAATTTTCATCAACTGTCATTCCTCACTTTTACTTTTACATCCATCACTGTTTACAGCCTATGGCCTGGGTCAGTATTTTATTCAAGCCATATATTTTCTACTACTGTCTTTCTAGGTCTGTCCTAGCTTCATAGGCCCTATAATATAACTTTAGACTAGGACAGGCACAATATCTAGTCCCCTGCCTTTATCTGTGAAAGGGTAAGCCCACATTTCACCAAGGATACTTTTTGCCTATGCCGGGAATCGAACCCGTGACCCTTAACTCAGTAGACAGGCACGCTATTGACTGAGCTAAGTTGTCAGATCAGTCCTCACTCATTCGTTTTTAAAAAGCTACTACATACTGCCTTAAATAATGAATTAAAAGTTCCTGGTTTGATGACGTCCTAATTATTGTTTTTTATTCTTTTTCGATTTTAGTAAGCAGATTTCTTGATTTTTCTTATGATATTGCAAATAATCAGTTATAGTACAATATTAATATTATATTTTTTAAATATATATTTTACTGCTCTTATCTCAATTTTAAATATTAGAAGGAAACAAACAGCAACTTATCAGCAACTCTAAGCTGTCCTAGCTAGGCAATCCTGGTTACATTTCACGTGACATTTCAGGAAATGTTTCAGCATTAGGGTTATGTTTTAAACATTTCTTTTTGGATAATTTGCTATCATTCAAATAAATTAGAGTTTGTGTTTTAATGTGTTATCACTTAAACTCCAAAAATGTGATACCTAGAAGGTGAAACTTGGCATACATTATTAACATACGTAAGAACGAGCACCTCGGGCGTAGTTAACACGTTGAATGTATAGAGGGCCTAAAGTTTATACGCCCTGATTTTGGTTGGAAGAATTCCTTAGAAAATTCAAACATATTTCCTTGCGGCCAAAAATGATAACATTTTATTATGTATTATTTGTATTGTTTTTCAGGTGTAATTAATATCTATCAAACTTTATAACTGCAGATAACATGATTTGATGTATGAATAATCAATTAAAATTGATTTAGTAGTTTTGTAACTACCAAATACTGTCACTCAACGTTTGACATTTATTGTAATATCCCTTCTTTTACCACGTTAATAACAGCTATTTGATATAAAAATGTGGCAAAAATCCAATTTATTTTCTCTCTTAGTTGGGTCACTAAGCATACATTTCAAACCTGAATTTAAAGAGGAGCTATAAGTAAAATATAAAGGTTTTACGGTTTGATTTGTTAGTTCTTGGTCCCATTAGTATATAAAGTGTTTCTTTTTTTTTATTATTATTATTTAAATAAACAAATGTAGCATTACACTTATTTGTTTGATTTTGAAATAGCATCCATAGATATATATTCAGAAAAAACATGACTTCTCTCATTAAAAGGCAGCTAAAATTACACCGTAGCAAATAATATAATCATATAAATAAAATACAATGACTATGCGTGTGTAAGCACTGAAACTTCAAGACTAATGAACTTATAAAAATTACCTAGGAAAAGCTGATGATTTGCAACTCAGTCTTATTTATTTTAAATTATATATTGCGATCCTGACGTCTTAGACCCCATGGCCACATATTCAGGTAGCTATAATAAAAATAAACCCATAACGCTCAACTTTGAGTCCATACTTAGAAAAATAATGAAGGTGAACACATACGGATTTTTTAGACTCTGTTGTATATCTATCATAAAACTGACACTTAAGGCATGTTAATATTGACTAGAAATGTTCCAAAATCAACAAACATAGTTTATGAATCCCTGCCTTATCATAATATTGAAATATATTAAAATACACACCTAGTAAGCTAAAGAGTAGATGGAGTGTACATATAAGTAGCCCTACCTATACAAGCCTTGGATTGATCTAAGGAAAGAGGTCATAAATAAAAATAATTACTTGAAAATTGAACACACAGAGAATCAGTACAGTTCTAAATTAATGCAAGAAATAGGCTTTAAGTTACCCGCCTATATCAATCGGCAATGAACGTGAAACTCACCTTAGGCACTTTTGTCGTAAGTCCAACAAAGCAAGAAATTTAACTAGCTACCCAAAATATTAATGGTGTTGGTTTCCCGAGAACAATGACAATAATCTAAGTTAAACTGATATAAAATTACAAGAAAACCTTCATTTTCAGGACAGGATTAATTAAAAAATCAAATCTTGCAATAAATCTCAGTGTTCATATATTCTTGAAAACATTACTTATTTTAAATAGAAAAATAAGCAAAAAGAGTGATAGTTTACGTGTTTCAAGGTAGCCCGGTTTAAAAATTAAGAACAAAAAATACTCTATTACGTACACCCTTTCTTTCTAGTCCTAGCAAAATTTAGAACACTATTTAACATAACTACAACACTTCTTTATAAATATCATAATACAAAATTATACTTATTTACACTATGGCCCTAGGAGTTTGTAAATTCATTGCCACACTTACTAAATTATAACACCCATTCCTATCCTCAGCTCATACTATCCAGTCCACCTCATTATACTCACATATATATTATTTATAATGCTATCCTACCATCTATATCTGTCTCCTAGGTCTCCCCACTGGTCTCTTTCTATAAGGTTTGCGTGGCTCTAGTTTCTTCCATTCGTGCTGAATGTCTGGCCCAACGTGACTTGAGAAATTAGATTTACTTAACAATGTCTGGTGATTAGTACAGGATATGTAGCTCACCACTATGTAACCTTCTCCATTGTACAGTTATTCATTAAATTTACTCTCGTCATATAGCGAAGACCATGTTTCACAACCGTAAATAATAATAATAATAATAATAATAATAATAATAATAATAATAATAATAATAATATTTACACCGCGTCTTACTATTCGTTCGGGTTATACGCTTAAGTACTAATTACGCTAATGGATTAAGAATTGGGAGGGTGGTTTTAGAGGAAGTGAATTCGCATTTGCATGGAGGGAGAGTGTAAAAACATTTAGGAAACCCCCCTCCAGTTCATCCGACAAAGATTCGAACCTCGATCTCCCCGTCCTCGGCGGTAGAGCTCAACACGACTAGCGCGTTAGCCAACTACGCCACCGAGGCGGGTCACAACCGTAAAGAATAACTGGTGAGACTATTTATTGTTTTGTATATTCAGAGTTTTACATTACTTCACAACAGGTGAGATGTTAACAGCTTAGCGACCGAGTAATATAATGCTATTTCCTAATTTCTACTCTAATATAGCTATCACCATTAAGAATTGTTATTTGAGCTCATTAACACTACCAAATTAAAATATGTTGTTTTCAATAATAACATCCTTAGTCTTATCAGCATTCACTTTTAATGATAGCTCCCTGCATGCCTCTAATAACATTTCTGAATTTTTTGCAACTATTTTATCACAATTACCTAACACAGCTAAGCCACCTGCGCATCCTAATAGCTGTGCTGTACCGTTTAGTATTAAGCCTTCCCACTCTCTACCATTGCCCTACTAGCAAACTGTAACTCTATATTAAAAAGTAATTATGAAAGTAATTCAACCTGTTTAAATGAATTATGTATTTCGGAATCACTTGTTAAATTACATCCAAAAATACCTTAATTAGCTTAACACGTTTCTTTGGTATGCTTACCTAAAATTTAATATGATTTGTTTCTTTTAACTAAATCATAAGCCCCTCTAAATTTTATGAATAATTGATCTACAGTTCTCTTGTATTCTAAATCTTTCTATAATATTTGCTGAATAATAAATATTGTATCTGATTTTCAGCTACTTCATTGACATCCTTACAAAATAATATTAAAGTAAAAAGAAAAAAAATATGCATATTTGGTTCGTAAATTAAAAATATGTTTATAAACATTTTTTTGAATGTTCAATGTCCTTTGTCATAAAAATTACATTTCTCCTACTTTCAACAAGGGAAATAATCTCGATAAAAAAAAATCATCTCGTTGATCCTTCAATAATTCAAAATGAATATTTGCACATCAGGTCCTCATCAGTAGCTCACTTCCTGAATTATAAAAAAGGGTAAGTCATTCTTAAAAAAACTTTCAAGTCTTAACTCAAAAATGAGACAAGTCCAACAAAGTTTGAAAGGAATGCCAATTTATAAGAAAGCTTATGATTAAATACTTGATTTTAATTCTTTGAATTATACAATACACATTATTCCCAACAAGGGAATAGTACATTATAAATAAGTGGCTACATCCTTGTGTATGGAAACTACTTTTTCCGTTGGGTAAAGGCAATTTGTATTTTGAGCCGAATATTCTTAGTTTTTTTCGGTTAACTCACTTGCTCTGATGTCACTTTGTAACATATTGTGTGAATAAAATTTCCTCAGCACTAATAGGAATCTAGTAACTTTATACGTCGGATCAAAACTTGACAAAGGGAAGCAATGAGATTTCAGATTATAGGGGGTCTGATGGTACTTTATTGGAAGCTTTCACCGGTTCTTTCTTGGGTTTATTTGTTTGTTCGTTTCAAATTATTTTGTGGAAGTAAGGAATGAGGGTGAAACAAAATATGCACTGAAAAAAAAATCTTTAAGAAACTTGGAAATATTAATCAATCATGAACATATATAATTATTTTAAATAATGTCCTTTAATTGCTTGGGAAATATTATTTATATCACTGAATCAGGATCTGTCCATACTGCATCAAATAGTTAACGAGGCCAACAAAATAATTTTGCTCCAACCTACCACCCGGATAACCACTAAACACTTTCATACTATTATATATTAAAAGCTTTACTTTTAGATGATAGACTGTCTAAAGTTGTATTGGGTCTGTTTATATATAAAAATAATTTTTTTCGTTGAAAGACTGGGACGATAAACTACTCTTCAAAATATTACTTACGACGTGGCAGGACTCCTCTCCTACTGTTTCACTTGTTGTGTTGACGCACTGTAAGCAAAGAAACAAACCTTTTCCCTTGGATTATATAGAAAGTATCAATATTCTTATAAAATACAAATAAACTTGCTGTAAATTGTTTATAAATACATTATTCCACAAGATATCACACACATTTTTACAATATTAAATGGCTCTACATAAAACTAACCTCTAAAAATCCCATTTTAACAATAAGCTTACGTCCATCACGAAAATAATTTACGTTTATACTCAGATTATACCCTCCTTGCTAAAAAGCCGTTTCCATTTCCACGATGAGAGCTGTACAGAGCCAAAAACAAACGAATGACGCAAAAAGTAACGAGGCTAGCTGGCAGGCCGATCAAGTGAGAAAAAGAGGCTTTGCACAAGAAAGGCTTCCACCTGGACTATCATTAACGGTATAGTTTGAATGTTTTCTAATTATAATATTTAAAAATCCCTTTATTTTCTTTATTCCACTCTTCATCTATAGGAAAGCGTTGATTCCTTTGCTTACGTTGAATAAACACCACTGGCATATTCAATTAATATTATACCAACACTATCACGCTATTATAATCTGACGCCAGAACCAAGGGTGTATCAAAAATTAATAGGGACGGAGCTTGCTTATTGGATGCTTTAAAACCAGCGTCCAATTAAAATCGTGTTCTGTACAACATAAAAAAATAATAATTTAACCTAGAAAATAATTATAATAGGGATTTCCCATGACTAATTTTTTTTTATAAATTACATTCAAAACTATGCTTCTAGGCTTAGATTCAACTATTTTTATGCTAATATAAAAACTACTCAACATATTAAAATCTCAGCTACTTAGTCAACTTGATCACCAGAGTGAGTATTTCAAAAACCAATAAACCTAGAAAGCAAACAGAAACGTTCAATATTTGTATAACGAATTTTGAGCACCAGAGCTGAAATTTGTCATAAGCTCACGTACTTTATGAAACCTTATGCTGTACATTTTGGGGGTGTTTAGTTTTACTTTTACATGTAATGCAAACCTAAGACCACGTGATC
>CABFWB010003095.1:43288-59356 GCA_902151455.1 Timema bartmani
GGGGGGGGGGGGGTGTATTTGAAAATCAATAAAACTATAAATCTGATTATTGGTACGATTACGTTCAACCTACGGTACTTTTTATTTCTAAAGTGTTATATACAATATATTACGAGCCTGAAGATTTGAATTGCGTGATCACCCGATTTTTATGATAAGATAAAGAATCCAAAAAAGCTCACTGTTAGTACGTGAGGTTGCATATATAGTAGCGATTGGTTTTCAATCGACATTTTTGATCTCTTTGATATATTTTTCTATTAAATACTGAGATAATACATTTTAAATTTATTCGTTCGTTGTCACTTTTAAGAGTCCCTTTAAAAGTGACTTTTATCAAATTAAATATTGAAATTGATATTGTCTGATTGAACACGTACTTAAATATATATTTTCTCACATTAAGGTTTTCCTTATGTGAAAGGAATCTATAAATCATCTTGATTATTAAATTACCCCTAAATAATCTTGGAATTTCCCGTTGGAACTATTTTAAAAATAAACTTTATCTGTTTGAGGAAATCTAGCATATTTATAATTATTAAATTTGAATTCGGAAATATCACACTAACCGCAAAAGATTGTTGAAAATAAGCTTATTTCACGTTTCAATAATTTTATCTCTAAATTCTAAATATTAAAATCTAAATATTGTAATTATATAGGCACATGTTGACACCTTTATCTTCTATTTAACGTGAATAATGTTTTAAATAACGAGCCACTTCTTAATATTACTACCGCAGGGTTTTTGGAGGTTTGCAACGTGTCTAAGAGCTAATATGGGTGGGCCTCTTAAATTTAATGATTAATAACTGCTTATATGTTATTTCATATACATAAGGCCTTATTTTGGTGCTACTAGGCCCGAGGTACTTTTACTATAATATTTGCTATAAAAAAAGGTAAACGTTATTCTATATCAACTTTTCGACTGGGAATCATGTCAATTAAAATGCCTCACTTTTCCACTATTTCAAATTAAGTATCACCTTTATTGATGGAACGATCATTTTTACTTTAGTTATTTATATTTTATATAATAGCATATTGATTGCGTATACACTTTGAATTAAAGCTCCTACGCACATTTTATTCATGATTAGTCAATAAATAATGGAGGAGGTGAAGTGGTTCTTAGTTCAAAACTGTTGTGTATATTTACGTATAGTAATAATTAATATATATAAAAGCGAAAGCGAAAGCGAAACTAATTCTCACACTTACCATGAAGATAAAGGGCTGAAAAATAAATAATAACACAATATCCCGTGCGTAGAACGGCCATTCAGCTAGTAGTCAATAAATGTGTCACATTTTAATATACAGTTTTCTTTTTAAATAAATATTGGTGAGCTACATTTACATATTTGTTCATATGGTTATTAAGTATTAAGTGAAAAGGATGAATTTCAAAACTATTTTTTTTATCGTGTTGTTTACGTATATTGGTCATATAAGTGACAAAAAAACATGCTAGCAAGTTAAATTATATTTTCTCTCAGACAAATCTTTATCAAAATGTAAAATTAGATCCAAGGCCAAATAGTGACTCAACATGTGACTACTTCAACAACCATACAACTGTTTTTTTGTCTGTCAGCATACTTGAATATACAACATAATTACTACACCAGACGTTTGGCCTGCACGGTCTAAATGATGTACAATAACATAATCAATATTAAAGTTCCAAAAATTACGCACTACTCACCATTTAAATAAGCTATTGTACCAACATGGTTAATACTACCATTCTCTCTACTCTATCTCTTATAAACTTTGATTAATTTAAATTTTATAGCAAAATTAATTAAATTTAATAGCTAAATTTACTTAAAGAAATAAAATTACTGGAAAGAATAAAAATTATAATTAGAAATACCCAAACAAAACAAAATAAAGTTTGCACAGAAATATTAGAGTAAAAAAACCCCGCAGGAAGTAAATTAGGCTTAAAATTAAGGTCCCCTAATTCCATAAAAAAAAACTAAAAGTGCTTAGAGGGGCATGATGAGGGGAGAGGGTGTCAACTCACAAAACTGGCCCATTCTTTTCTGTTCTAGGTAGGCGTCGTTCTGTGTTGGCATAAAAAAAATAGGAGAAGTTTACTTGTGTGGCATGACATTAAGTATACAATTTCCTCGAAGACGAAATTGTGGCAGTGCTTCTGGGGCAGGAGAATGACTACCGTCAAACGTCACCGTCTTTTTGGAGTATGCCGTCATTACTACCGGTAACGCCTCATCCGACGCCTCTAGCATCATCCTCATCCTCTCACTTTCCAACAACTGCATCGCCTCCTTCGTTATTATTGAACCAAAAGACGGATACTCCCCCATCCCTACCGCTGTCATTCATATCATTTGGACAGTAAACACTTTAATTCACAACTTAATATGATACCATACTGAGGTGACAGATTATCCTCATAATTTACTATAAGTATATTAACTATCTCATAGTACATATTGTATGGTGCAGCTGATTGTTGAGAACTTGCTTGCTTGTATTGACATTGTGTCAGTCACAGGATCTTTATGTTAAGAATATATTTTTTCTGTTTTCTAATAAAAATCAAATAAAATTGCCTCAGAGGACATGAATGTTAAGAATATATTATTGCTGTTTGCTAGTAAATAACGAACAAATAAAAATATGTTTTTTTGTTGTAATTAAAAGTTCAATCTCCTACACAAGTATTGTCTCAAGGCTTACTTAATCCATTTCATTAAGTCACATGTGGGTCATTCTGAATTTTCACATTCCACCAACATGTCAGATCATTAAATCATTAATACGATACCACACTCAGTTATATAAATAACCATTTTGCTACAAACATACATAATATCGTATGCCCCATCTCGAGGAATTTAACACGAAAGCCCAACTATTCAGGCGTGGGGGATCATGTGGGGAGAAAACCAATTAAGGTAATTTGGCTGTACAAACAAACAGTAAACTTGGGAAAACCTATTAGGACATTGTTCAAGGTCTGTGAGATGGAAAAAAACAACAAATGAGGTAATTAAGATACACGACCAATAGGTAAACATGTTTATATCGCCTGTAGGGTGTATGTAGAATTACGTCGAGAACACTACTGATGAGTTTGGGATGTTTCTGAGGTGTAAAGAACACGATAAATTGGGTCGACGCGCGGAAAACCTCAAATGATGTTATTAAGATACACGACCAATAGGTAAACATGTTTATATCACCTGAGGGGTGTTGAATTACGTCTAGAACACTACTGATGAGTTTGGGATGTTTCTGAGTTGTAAAGTACCCAATATATGTAGCATAAGTGATAAAATCCAAAATAAAAGATAAAATTCCTATAATTTTTCCAAGTGTGCTTATTGATTTGAGGATTTATATTTCAATAATTTGACCAAATGTGAAAAAAAAATATTCTTTAAGCTTGTGTAGATCTAAAACTGTATGTGATCAACCATGAGTAAAGATCGCTTATCGTATTTGAATCTTAGGAGCATTAAAAGTGATACAATTTGTAACTATCGTAATTTCGATTGTTTGATTATTTACTAATTGATTGTTATATATATATATTTTAGGTTATACCCTCCATTTATTTATATATACTATGCATATATTTAGTATATATATACTAAATATACTATACTAGATATCTAATATATTTTGTATATATACTAAATATATATTGGTATATATAGTATAGAAATATAGTAAATATGTTTATATATCTGATTAGATATATAATATATTTTATATATACTAGTATATATAGTATATATATATATATGTTATATTTAGTGAAAAGTTTGGATATATAATGGTTTGTGAGAGTAACCCAAACTATGATTCCCAAATAATATTTTAATACATAAATTTAAACTATTCTAGACATTTCTAATTAAACCTTTTAATGAGCAGAAACAAACCAAGCAAAGTATTAAAATCCAGCTATACGCTAAAAAAATGCCGGCAGGTTCCCTATCTTGTAAAATACTAATCAAAACATCAAACGCAGAAAATTGTCGTCCTCAAATTTTTGTACTAAAAGCTTCCTTCCGATCTCATTAAGCTGTAAACAAGAATAAAATATAGCATTGCTGATTATCTTTTACAAAGGAAGCTTTGTGTATACTGTCACTATCTAACGAATTATCTATATTTAAAAAAATACGTTTTAATTTGTAACAAAAAATTGTTTTGCTTTTGATGAATAAATGCCCTGATAGACTCTGTAGGTTCATAATCAAACCAGTATTTTTTATATCCAAAGCAATTTAATAGGTATTCACCTATGAAAGGTAAAATAAATAAAATAAAATAATAAAGCAAATCAAAGAACTATTTTGCATTGAACATAAAAATTATTATTAAAATTACTATTTGTATCCTGCGTCACCCTGATCATAATTAAAATCTACTGTAAGTGGCATACATCTACAGCGCTTCCATTGTCAACCGTTTTAGATTAGGGGACGCCCGAGAAGGCACATGCGTACCCACATGATCAAAAGCAAATTTACAATAAAGGTTGCTATTAAAATACTAAAAATAAAAGGGTATCACAATAAAGTCTACGTAAGAAGAGAGTTTAGCACCATAAAAGGTTTAGAATTCTACCAAAATCCTAATCTCGCTTAAAGAATTTATCATAGCTAGCAGCAAAAAATTTACGTCGAAAATTTTCAATCTGAGAGAGTTGGTTATGGTAATGCAATTACAAGCAACACAAGAATATTTGAGCTTAGATTTAACCATACGGCATATAATACAGTCAACTTTCTTAAGTGAGGAAGTAACAAATTTAATATGTCCATGTAATGTTATTTCAATTAGTGAGATATTATATGGCCAACATAATAGTGAGATTCTGAAATTAAAAAATGACACCTGGACACGGGAATCGAGCCCAGGTGTCATTTTTCAATTTTCAGAATATGATAGCTAGATGGATTAGTCTTCACTAAGAGCATAAATAATAGCTTTGGCTATTTGATTCATGATAGTTAAAGTATAGTTAGTTGTCCAGGAGAACGCCTCTATATTTAATATAAAGGGAGCAAACTATGCTATCATTGATCGATTTATAAGTAAAAAAAATAAATGGTACGGCACACCGCACAGACTTTCTCTCTCTTTCTATAAACTCGTAAGATTTCTGAACGGAAAATCAAAATCTCGAGTTCGATTTTTTTGACGATCACAATACTTTCTCTACCTGTAAGATAGAGAGAAAGTAAAAAGGATTAGTTTTCCTAGTAAAATAAGCGGATTTAGTCTTTGATTTATTAATAGACATTTCATTTTAAAGAAACCATTTACAAAATAACATAATTAATTTGATAATTTTAAATATTTTGAAATCAAGGAATAAATAACTAGATGAGTTTTAAGTTGACAAATATCATCAATAAAAACTATAAAGGGAAGTGGACCTAGATTAAAACCCTGGAGTATATCACAAGGAGCTGAAAACTTTTTTTGGAGCTGTGTGAATCTATTTCAACAGCAAATTATTTATAATGTAAATAGCTGCTAAGCCAATTTACATGTGAGTGAGAAAAGCCAAAATTAAAGTTTCGAGAGAATAATACTATGATGAGAGATGACATAAATCAAAATAAATAACATCAACCTAACCTTGAGGGGAGAATTGAGTGGCAACATATCCCAGCAACTATAGTAAATTTGTGAAAGTAGATATTTTAACAAAGCTTGCTGATTGTCAAGAGTTTATTTATGTGTTGAAAAGTTTGATCATGTATTATCTTCTCAAATACTTTAGAAAAAGAAAAGCGAGAAATAATTCTATAAATTATTTACAAATTTTTTCTGAACCATTTTTTTTATAAAAAATAATGATTCAAATTAGGGTAAAAGTTTAATTTGATAGGCTAATGTTAAAAACATATGCTAACAATAGACTGAGAATGTTGGCGCAGCCTTTAACAATAAAGCTTGGAATTCCATGTGTACCGTCACATAATATATCTGGACTCACTTGTTCATAGCATTAGCGATATCTACTGGTTTAGTGTGGCATGGATAAAAGGACACATTAATTTCAATAATATAACAGGTCGTGACAGGTAAGGCGGAAATATACACGGATTGAAAGTAGGTCCCAAACTCATTTGCAATTAATAAAAAATATGATGTAGTCCTTAATTTTCAAATTTTACCAGGATTGGTATTAACTTTGTTAGCCAAGTAAGCCTTGTTATCAACTGAAGAAACATCAGGAGAATAACGGGTGGCAAATAGGAATGTTTTAGAGAGATTTTGTTGATCGCTTATGTGCCAGTGGTTGTCTTGTTACCAATGAGACAATTAAGCTCAAGATAACGTTGAGCTGGTGGATACTCGCACGGAGTTGGAATTAGTAGAATTGTTTTTCCTACGCGACACAACCGTAAATCCATATTCAGCTCTTATTGACATGGGCAGTGGCTCAGATGGTGGCCAAGCAACAATCTTGGTGTGAATATCAGAGCTTGTATAATTGAGATTTAGAGCTTGGCCGAAGGTCAATTTAGCAGTTTTATTATTTAGAGGGGTGAAAGTAAATTAAAGAAGCAGTACATGGGGGAGAGTATATTTCAGTAGAAGAAGATAGAGTAGAGTGAGAAGATAACGAGCATTAATTAACAATTGAAACGAGTCATGTTGGGGACCTACAAGCTAAAAACTCCCAAATTTGGGATTTCTAAAAAGCATTTTCATTGCTCAATAACTTTACCTGAGAAGACAAATAATCAATCATGCTAAGTTGGGAGTTTAACACCTTCCCAATTAACTGATTAAGCATTTAGTATTTCCTCATAAGAGTGCCTTACTTGAGGAATATTCTTGTCTTCAGGCTTAACAGGCCTTTCTGAAAGAGATGATGTGGATGTAGGGTTACCATGTCTTGAACGGTTTCCTTAACTATCTCTCTCATCCACTCATTTCTTATCTTATCCATTATCCTCACTTCCATACTACTTCTCCACAGGCTTGAATTCTCCTTCTTTCCTATTCCTCCATTATCCTCACTTCCAATACTACTTCTCCACAGGCTTGAATTCTCCTTCTTTCCTATTCCTTCATTACCTTCTTTCCTATTCCTTCATTACCTTCTTTCCTATTCCTTCATTACCTACATTCCTATTCCTTCATTACCTACTTTTCCGCCGCGTATGTCAATATTGGCACATAGTACGTCTTGTAGTTATTTCCTTTACACTTTCTCGGCACATCCCTGTTCCAAATTAGACTTCTCAATTTCTGAAGAAAAAAGACTTCTGCTAGTCTCCCTTTTTCACTTATTTTTTTTATGTTTCTTCCCCTTTTCTCTATCACATTTCCAAAGTATTTATACCTTTTCAATATATTTAACTGCTCCCCCCATACTGTCACACCAGTCGCACACCTGTTTTTCTTCATTTTCTTATTCACCAACTCACTTTTCCTCATATTAAACCTCATTCCATACCAAACAACCACTTCATAACACGCAGCCAATTTCTTATGAACTTTAGTTTCGTTAACTGTGACATAAATAACAAAAGGGAGATTTTATCTTATGAATACTATATCACTACTTCATTGGTTTATTGCTAAGACACACCTATCTTTTTATGTTAAAAAATCAACTGAAAAGAGATTTTACGTTACCTTTTTCTGTTAAATCATCTTGAAATGGTGAAATTAAGCTCCCAACCTTTAGGATTCTTTGATGTTTACAGGATGTTTAAGGAGGAATAGCAAATATTTTTGGAGGTGGTAGTATTGATTATTTTGAGTAAAATTGTTCATATAAACATGTGTTCAATTTTCAATATATACGGAGATATAGGTGTTTGAAGTTGTTGCTGGTACGATGAAGCTACTTTCACCCGTGACGGTATCAACAATACCTGCAACTCGCATTGGTGGTCCAATGAAAATCCATATGCCACTGTAAAAACAAATTTTCAAAGTCATTAGTCTGTAAACGTGTGGTGTGGTATGATTGACATTCAGGTGATTGGGCTTATTGTGTTACAAAATCGCTATACAGGACCCATCTATCTACAATTTTTGCAAAATGAACTTTCACTACTATTGGAGGAGGCTACCTTGGCCACAAGGATTGGTGTGATCCTTCCGCATGACGTAGCTCCTGCACATTAACGTGGTCAGTTGACACAATATCTAAACCTAGCTTTCCCTGAACGATGGATTGGACGTGATGGTCCCGTTCATTGGCCACCAAGGTCTCCAGACCTTACTCTCTTGGACTATGTTTTGTGGAGATGGATGAAAACTAAGTATACAAAGAAAAGGTAAACACAGAGAGACGAATTATGGATAGTGCTGCTCTAATAAAAGAACGCCAAGACGACCTCAGACAAACAACATGTACTTTTACCACAAGAATTACAAAGTGTATTTAGGTTGGTGGTGGGGTTTTTGAACGTTTTTTGTGAACTGTAAATTATTTGTCGATTATTTGTTTTTTTTATATTATCACTAAAGCAGTCATTAAACACAAGCTAGTTATTTATCGTTCTTTTTACGTGCCAGTTTCAAACAGTTGTATTCCGCATCCATTGAGAATCAGACACATGTTTATGTTTACTAAGAATAATCAATATTACAAGCTCCCAAAATATTTGCTATTCCTCCTAAAACAATATGTATATTAAATAAAATTACAATGGCATCTTATTAGCTAATGTGTGCTGCATAAAAACTATAAACTTAAAATCAACATATAAAAGAACACGGTTAAAACTCCATAAATACTTCACACTAAAGAAAACACAAAAAAACAACATTGTCTACTACAGTTAAATATGTCCTCACTCCCCGACTCCTCACCCTCACTCCACCTGTGTATAGGCCTACTCTAACACTCCTCACCCTCACTCCACCTGTGTATAGGCCTACTCTAACACTCCTCACCCTCACTCCACCTGTGTATACTCTAAGATGGTGGTAAATATGCTTGCCAAATACATGATGTTGCATATGTCTAGAATGCATACACATAATCAAATATATATTTAATTAGTGAATAATTATTTAAATTTTGTTAATTACACGATTATTATTTTACAAATATTTTATGCATTTATGTTATTTTATTTTACTTAAACTATACTAAACTAGTTTAATAAATAATAAATGTGATCTTGAATATTTTTTAAATAGTTGTTGCAACCCCATATACTATGGACAAGGTCATTAGAACTTCTCTAGCTTTGCTGTTTTCAAGCAGCAGGTCCTCGGATTCATGAGCTGGAGGGTAGAAACTTTCGATAGAAGAATTAGGCCTACTTAAAACACGATATTCTTGGAATGTGAACAAATACTAGTTTTCAAATTAATAATTTATAGATAAACTAAGAATAAATATCTATTCACAATTTAAACATTAATATTTACACAGTTTACACAGACAACAGACAACATTGAATAAAGTACTAGTCCATATACTAACGGTTATGCGGCCCAGGATTAGCATATCTAGTAGAAACTTTATGATAGGAAGATTATAAGCTTTCATTTATGTGCAAGACGGTCATTTTGAGCACATATTATACAACTATACATCGATAGAAAGAAAAAGATGATTATAACTTGGAAACAAGGTCAAACGGGACACAAGATTTAATTAACTCTTTACACTGTTTTTGTGTCCCTATTCCACCACTGAAGTAGGTCCCACATGTTAAGGTACAGTCTCTATATTAAAGCTAGGAAGTAATTCTCGGTGTTCTTTATGCCATTTCCCGCTTTGATACTTTGACATTTTAAAATGTATCCCCTCCAGTCGGTACGAAGACAAAGTTCACTCTAGTATAATATAATTTTTCCCGTGAAGGGAGGTTAGGATTCGATTCTAATCCCAGCTGGATGGAATAAGGAAATTGTCCCCATACACCTCATACTTTTTACTCACGTAAATACTGGTATATTTCCAATAATTTGACCTTAGTTGGCTTTTGTTGAAAATATTCTGATACGCCGGTCAGATGACACACGCGGCACATGTAAGAAACCACATAGAAAAATTAATCAATAAAATGTTGTGTTTTAAATTAAGCTGGACACTTTCTACTACTGAAGTTTGTAAAAATATTAATAAAGTATTAGTCTATTTACCATAAAGATATTCCTTGCACATACATTCATATTTTCACTGGTAGAACCTTATCTGACAGCTAGATGAACTACGTACTCGATCTATTTTTGCGTATTCATAAATTTGTTAATTTTATCTAGATCATTCTCCATTGTGCTTGAGCGTAGTGTAATGTATAATTTATAGAACATGTCTTATCAATAATATTGCAGTAATATTCCTCGAGTGATTTTGAAATGAAAGCTTAGCGTAACTTTGTCGTTCATAGTAACGTAGCTATACTAAATTTAATCATATATTATTACATGTACTTGCATTCTAGCCTATACAGCTAGTATTATACACAGTACAGTTCCTACCACTCCTAATTCGTTTCGTGATCACTGACCTTGATTCAAGTGAAGCTTTGCTTTGTCAGGCTGTTCCAGAATCTCCATTCAGATTTACCAAGTACAGCAAGTTACCATTTACTAGTCCGTGGGTTATCCGATTAGCGGCTTATCTGTGCGTACAACCATGATTTGTTTTTAACTTAATTTTCAGCTACGCATAAAGCTATCTTCAGATATAAAAATGCGTTTTTTTCTGAAGGATCTCTTTTGACTCTGTTCTGTCATACATCAACTTCCTTTTATTTTGTAAATACATTCGTTGGGGAAGATATAACATATTATAATGTGGTAGAATTTGAATTCTTATTAAAATGGACTACTCTTTTTATATAATATCACATTAACGCTAATAGTTGATAATATACTTTATAAAGAATAAAAGCTAAGCTGCTACTAAAAACAGTTTCTTATTTCCATGCTTTGCAAATTGCAAATGTGATTTCATAAGTTTGACAGTCACTATACGCCATTTGTCAAAGTGACAACACCTCTTTACGAGATTTATGGAAATGGCAGGGTTTCAATAAATGCAATTTTTTAAATGTTTTTTATAAATAGCATAACAGATGATTGGGAGGTTCTAGAACCAGATGGGAGGATATCGTTAGAATGGACCTGAAAGATATAGGGTGTATTGAGGTGGACTGGATAGAACTAGCTTAATATAGGGATAGGCGTAACTAGTTCATTCGTAGTGTGTGTGCCTGCTGAGCTAAAGTTCCCGGGTTCGATTGAAGCTATAGCCGAAAGATGTATCATTCGTTTATTGAGGCCCTTTCACACCGATGAATTGATGGCTAGGAAATTGGGTGCTGTGTCTGTTATATATTTATGTTAGTTCAAAAGCCATGTGGTGACATAATCAGTCAGTTCAAAAAGTGCACCTTGTATTCTTCAAACAAAGAAAATAAACATTCTGCAATACCATAAAGATAGAAAATGTAGTGTCAACACAAAATGTACAACCTTCGTAGATTTACTTTTTAAATATCGTGTATGTTTTTATCAGTAACCTTCTACGTAGTAAAATTTGGTTTCCTGACCCTACCATATGTGTTGTACTTATTCACATTGAACGCTTTATTATTAAAAAACATATATAAATTAGTTTGTTTGCGTGAATCGTAGTTAAATAGAATATATCTACATTCCGATTAAAATAAGAAATAACCTTTTCTACAGATAAAAAATATTAATAAAACAATTTTAATAATATTTATACTTCATGACATGTGATCTTAGGCTGTCACATTTTGTAAATGATAACATATTTTGTTCATTAATACTAATAATAACGTAAAAAATTATCAATAATACTGATATAAATATGTACTTGTAATTTATAAAATTACTAATATAGTCATTAATAAATCATCTACAAGATTTAGATGGCTTATTTTTTTAGAATAGGCTAAAAGAACACGTATTATATTAGTGTAATTGTCTCTTTTTATAACATTCTTGGAATCGGGCATCAATAAGGATGGGCTTAAAACATTATTTTTTTATCATAATGAAATAAAAGTATCCGGTTATATTTGTATAAGTTATCCAAGTATAACAGGATTTCTTCAACATCTTTGAATGCGTTTACTTCTGTTCAAATTTCTTTATGGTCTCGGTAACCGCTCACGTATTAAACACTCTTTCTTTTAATCCTTCTTCACGAATATAACTTTTATTTTTATCTTTAGTAGAAGTTCACTCATACATACTATAATCTTGGTAAAAAATATTAGAATCCATTAGTTTCATATGTTTTATACTTAAGTCACCGCTAAAGACTGCGGGCTATATCTCGGTCTTCAGTTCGACGGTACATTAAGAATATATTATGATATTCTTCTCTCTTTTGTTTAATTAATTTACCTTTAAAAAGACACTCTTTAAATAACCATTCTTTTGTTTATATCTTGTTTTGTTTATTTGTTTATCATCTCGTTCTGTGTAGAGGTTTACTATTGCATTAGTCTATTTTATATTGTGGTTGTATTAATGCGACCCTCTACCCCCAAAAAGCCCCCCAATCCCCCAAAAACGAGGATAGAGTTAAATTAAACTTACTTATTATATAAATCATCATTTCCTAAAGGCCGAGGTTTGTCTCTGACGCCGTCTCTTTCGGTCCTCTGGGATCCTATTCATGTCAGTATTAAAAATGCATCCCATTTTACCGATCGTGCTCTTTAGATAGGACAACCTTGGTCTTATCCCCAATATTTTCTCTAAAATATTGCCTTAAAAATGTTTTGGATAAAGTTGTCATGTCTCAATATGTGCTTTGAGCTTTGTTTTTCTCTTTCCTATTGTCTTCAGTAATTTCCCTTTCTCGTTTATTTTGTTTAGAAATTATTCATTACTCATCCTGTCAGTCCTCCAGCTAGTTCTTGTTAGCCTTCTCCAAAACCACATTTCTGCATCTTTAAGTCTTCATCATTATCATCATCATGATGAACTGTTTCCATCCTATGGCCGGGTCTGTTTAGTAAAATGCCTTCATCTCCCTCTGTCCTTCCACCATTCTTCCTCCTGCACTCTTTTCCACTCTCCTCCTCTCACTTGCACACTTGCTCTCATCTGTTCCTCCCATCTCTTCCTTGTTCTCCCTTGCAGTCTCTTCCCTACATACTTCATATCCATTAATCTTCTTGGAATCCTCACCCCTTCCATCCTCATTATGTGTTCATCCAATCTCATCCTTGCCTCCTCTACTAAATCACGTACCCTCTGTACCCTATATTTAGACCTTACATCTTCAATCCTAATCCTATTTCTTCTGGTGACAGCTAGCACTCTCCTCAAAAACTTCATTCCCATGGCATCCACTTTTATTGTTGCTCTTATTTTTCCTATTGCCCTAAGCTCTAGGTTTCGCATCCATATGTCAGCACATTTCAAACAAAGTCTTTAACAAATTTCCTCATAATTTCTGTACTGACGTGTCTATTTAATAATAGTTTCCTCATATTTTGAAAGGCTTGCTTTTCCATCTCTATCAGTTTTTTTTAGCTTAGTAAGGCATATATTTTCCAAGTCAATCACACTACCCAGATAGCAGAATTCCGGACTTGTCCTAATCTTGTTTCGCCTTTTCTTATATTATCCTTCATTCCATCTTTCTTTTTGTCTAGTATCGTGAATTTTGTCTTTTTTTATCTTAAACTTTTCAAAGATATTGTTTAGTATTACAAGCATTCTGTTCATATTACGTTATATATTTGCTAACATTTCAATGTCGTCTGCAAAGAGAATACTTTAAACCTGTTTTCAATGAATTTTAAATCCTTTTGTTTTCTTTTCTATTGTTGTTATTTGAACTTTTAAGAATAAATTAAACATAAAGGGTGGCAGAGAGTAACTCTGTTTCACTCCTCTTCTTATTTTTGCTTCTCTTCTGCTTCCGCTAGCATCTATTTATGTTTTTTGGGACTTATGTAAGTCCAGAAGCAAACGCCTCTCTTTACAATCAAGTTCCATCTTGCTCATTGTTTAAATATATAAGTAAATAAAGTAAAATCTTAAAATATTACTAAGTGCAAACAGTTCATCACACAAATGGCGTGTGATAAAGGATGTTGGCAATGACC
Source organism: Timema bartmani (assembly GCA_902151455.1). Taxonomy (NCBI): domain Eukaryota; kingdom Metazoa; phylum Arthropoda; class Insecta; order Phasmatodea; family Timematidae; genus Timema; species Timema bartmani. The sequence goes on from CABFWB010003095.1 coordinate 57,379, forward strand.
AGGAATTTTCTCCGAGGGGGACTCGCAAACGGTATTAAATTCAAGTTATATAGGGGACTACATGCTACAATGATGGCTCTCAAAAAACAGTCAGTATAAAATATATATAATGGCAATAGGCCGTAAAAAAAAACACAGGTCTAAACGTAAGTAGGGAGGACAAGGAAAACTAACCAATGTTAAAACCAATTTTTCCTCAAGAAATGGCTATACACGAGTCCTAGTTAGGTAAAACATTTGATCAAAGAACCACAGCCGTTTGCCATCCCAAATTTGCTGATTCTGACTAACATTAACACTTAAAGAACAATCGTTTATCATCATAGACATTATCAAAGAGATACGGTTCCTTACTGTAGTTTATTATTAAATTCAACCAAATATGTACACTGCCCTTAAGTAAGGTCATTCGACCATCAACATTTTATTGCACAATTTTGACAATTAGTATATTTATTTTTATTATATTTAGCACTACGTCTTACAGGTCATACACATATTTACTAATTACGCTAATGAGCTAGGGATGAGTAAGGTAGAATTCAGAGGAAGTTTACTCACATTTAAATAGAGGGAGACTGGATAACAATCTTGTAAACATTACTATCAGTACAACCAACTGGGATTTGAACCCCGATCTTTCTGCCATCGGTAGTTAACTATATTGCGATAGTGGCGCCTTAAAACATTCGGCCACCTAAGCAGTTAGCCTGTGTATAATTATATACCAGAAATAGTGACTCAATTATTTCAAATCATTACAGTTAACGAGTTAAAAAGAGGCAAACTTGCTATTTTATGCTTTTTGCGTATCTAAGCTAAGGTAAAATAATTAATGTATGGGGTTTATATTTAGCATATTCATACATTCATATGAGGTGTACAGGAAGAAATATTTATAATAATAATAATAATAATGATAATGATAATGATAATGATAATGATAATGATAATATTAATATAAATGGTAATAATAATAATTAAAATGTTTCATTGAAATATTTATATTATAATTAATTTGTACTATATTTAATATTAATATTATAAATATTTCATTCTGTACACTTCATATGAATGTCTAGCTATACTAAATTTCAGCCCCATGAATTATTTATTTTACCTTAACAATGGTACGAAAAAAGCATAAGATAGCAAGTTTGCCCCCTCATAGCTCGTGAACTACGATGATTTGAAATCATTGAATCACTATTTATATATTATTATATACACTTGTTAGATTGTGCATTAAAATTCCGATGGTCGTATGTCCTTAATATGGTCTGATTTGTTTTGTTTGGGGGCGTGGACTCGTCGTGCTACCCTGCTACATAATATAGGAAGAATGGGCGGACACCTAGCAAAATATCTTTCGTTCTTCACGCTTTCTACATTGAACCGAGTGAAAACAAACTCTGTAGCGTGTTCAAAAGTCAGTCTATGAGAGAACCCAACTGACCTAACTGCCATGATTTCTCAGTACTGCTCACCTCACCTACACCTATACATTTGGTGGAAGGGGATCTAGGACAATCATGACCATGACGTCATACTCTACAAATTATCAGTGCATTTGTGATAACGGCAGTATAAAGCCACTCCCGAGTCGCCAGTGTCTGCGGTATCAATGACAGTATCTGATGATTTCCACGCGTCCATCACAAACTCTACCTTAAAAATTTAGTGAAAAATGACCCTGAGCAGAAGGTTAATCCTGGATAACTCATTAGTAGAGCATTGACGTACTAAGCCATGGGCTCTGGTTAAATTCCCGTGTCCAGATATCATTTATTAGCTAAGCCAAGAGTCCCGGATCGATTCCCATGTCCAGGTGTAATTTTTCAGCTAAGCCAAGAGTCCCGGATCGATTCCCATGTCCAGGTGTAATTTTTCAGCTAAGCCAAGAGTCCCGGATCGATTCCCGTGTCCAGGTGTAATTTTTCAGCTAAGCCAAGAGTCCCGGATCGATTCCCGTGTCCAG
>CABFWB010003095.1:71274-87932 GCA_902151455.1 Timema bartmani
AAAGATAAAATAAAGTTAAACCTAACAAGGTTTGTGCAACAAGGTGAGAGGCACGCAACTTAAATTTGGGTAATTTTATTAATGCCTATTTACACCACTTTAATACCTCATATGATTGCCTTAAGTATTTATAGTTATTACCTTATACTAATCATTTAATAATATTACCAATAACAATTTAAAAATTAAAATCTGATTAGTAAGATTGTATTAACTAACAATAAAACTAGTAGTGACTTTAACATTGATTTAATTGGTTTAATTTCTTGAAAGGTGGCGCCCCCCCCCCTCCCCCCGTCCAGGATCCGTCCCTTGTACAGCAATGATTTATCTCTCTCATTTTAGACTCAATAGTCAATAATTACCTATTTTATTGGTCAAAATTTTATAAAAGATAAATTTAGTAGCAATGCAATAACCATAAGATTTGCATCACCCAATAAAATTTCGAAAATTTTAACCGAAAGTCAAAATTTTAATATGAAATGTTGACCCTTAGGGGCCCAATATCGATATTCTTTATTGTTTCAAATATAAAAATGAATACGTTAATTTTTTAAAATAGAATCTTAAAATTTAAAACTGGGAGTCAAAAAAGTTTTACGTAAGTACAACGCAATTTGTTCTCGGATTTGCTTGTGTATATTATATTACGAATTTTGATTAAATTTATCCATTTTTAAACAATAGAGCGAGAAAGTCCGTGCGGAGTTCCGTACCATTTATCCGCCCCAACCTAAGAAAACCTAATATTTCGTTCGTTTGCCAAGGCTAGGTTTTGTTAGGTTGGGTATTAATTTTAATAACAACATATTGTATACAGGTCTTAAACTAGAAGATAATATATTACATCGCACTCATACATTCTACCAAACACGAGCACCACAATATATTTTTCCTATTTATCCTCACAATCGACTGAGTTCAAACTAAAGTAACAATGGACTTCTCATTATAAAATATTCATTACCTTCCCATTTATTTCAAAGACTCCGTCAGTGCGTACACAGGAAAACCATGTTATTTATTTTAAAATATCAGTTGGTTTCAGCTCATTTCCAATTGTTTCATGAACAGCTATCGAAATTTTGTCAATCTTTTTCTGGCACCTCTAATTATATTAATTTTAATTAAGTTCTGATTGCTTTTAAATTATTAGTTATTCATGTGTCACTATTTCCTATGGAACTTCAACTATATTTTCATTAAATCTTCGACTGCTTTTCAGTTATTCATCACACAATTCCACTATCCAATCACTGTATTTTCGGTCGATTGCCCATACATTATTTTTTAGCTTGAGAACTATAAATTCCATCCTCAGCTGAGAGTATTTAGTGCTAAGCTAACAGATTGCTGTCCTATGTACATGGGGAAGAACTGGTAATAATGACCTGAAGTCACCCCCATTAGTAAAACTTATCTTCCTAGTGAGAAATCACTATTAATTATATACACATTCAACAAGTGATTGACCGCATCTAGTGCATGGCTCGGAGCCATGGTGGACTCATCCATATTAGTAGTCTGGTTTCTCTGATGACAGCTGAATTATTCGATGTCATCCGTACGCTGAAGGTAGATTTTCTACTAGTGGTACAAATAATTTATAGAGCAAATAGCAGGCACGACCGCTATTAAGACGAGAGTGTAGGATATCCAAGAAAGGCTAAGTGTTTTTGCAATTTTTATAAATTTTTACACATGTTTGATAGCCACAGTTCTTGAATAACTATCATGAAAATATTAACCTTTGAAGATAAACTTTTTAAATTAAAAGAAAAAGCTGTCATTAAATTCTAGGATACCCTTGAAATATATTTAAGAACTGCTTATATCACCAAGTGAGAAAACTAAACTCTGCTTCTACTGGAGAAATGTTTGATTCATTTTGGCCACCAAAGAAATATCTTGACACAAAATACTGAAAAAAAAACACATTCCTTTTCTCGCGTCCTTTACACTCCCTACTCAAGGCGGGGATGTAGAGAATGTGAGAAAAAGCCAGCGTGCTTAAATTTTTTATAGTAAAACATTTTTTGGCCAAAATAAATAAAATACTGCTTCAGTATAAACATATAATTTAATTTTATGCACATGATAGTGTGAACATTTGTTGAGTATTGGTAGTGGCATTAGATGACACAATTTATTCTATGAAAAGAATTATTATTATTATTATTATTATTATTAGCACCGCGTCTTACTACCCGTTCGGGTTACACGCACTTACGCTAATGTGAAATGGTAGGGTTATTGCGAGATAAAATGGAGGACCTACAGCTTAACGTGGAATCCGAACCACGGTGGAGGCCTGGCATTTCTCACATTCACAAGTTGTGATTAATACACGTCTTGTCAGAGGTGAAGGAAGGGTTTGGCAATCAGATAAATCTGTGTCGGGACCAAGGATCGAACCCCAGACCTCAACTCAGAAGTCTGACACCTTACCCCTAGACCACCAGGTCACATTAAATTTCAGGACACCCTTGACAGATATTCAAGAATTGTTGAGGTCACCATGTGAATAAAACTACATTATTTGCTTGTATTTAAGTAATATATAATTTGTTTCGATGGAAATAATGTTTCACCATAAAAACTAAATAAAAAACTGACCTTTTCTCTCGTACCCTAAATCCATACCTTAAGAAGGCTAACTGCTTCCCAGTAGATACCCCTGACATGATCACTTCTCTTCTATTTTTCTAATATCGTTGCAATTATATAATTTTATCCACCCCTTACTAAAATGAATACTTAGTAAATATATTAAGTAAATTATATTCAATGTCAAATATTATTTTGCGCTTTTATTTGGACTGTGATATTTCATTGTTATTGCAAAACTCTGTTGTCTCTCTCTTACTATAAACAGTCTGGACTCTTCTTCGGAATCAAGGTAGAGTGGACTAAGAAAGGATGCGGTACCGAATCTTCTTGAACATTCAGGTACAATATAATATTGTTTGAGTTAAGTACTATCGAATGATACCTTGCCTCAGTGTCCAAGGAGATCCCGTGAAGTTCATACGGGAAACCTGCGTCAGGCGTGTCGAGCAGAGTTTAATTAATATAATTAACCCCTCAGTCTTCAGAGAGACTCTGCACTGTTAGCACGGGCAACTGCGTCTTCAATTACTTCAATTATGTTAATTATATCAAGTGTTATATCAGATAATGCAACAAATTTAATAATGTCTCCTCATCCTTTTCACCTACTAACACGTGGGCCTATAATCTGTCAGGATGTGATATGGCCGAGGTTAAGAGGAAGGTTACTGAGTATACTTGTGTGGGTTCATGATTGATGTTAGACTTGGTTTTTAAATAGGTTTATTAGTAGTACCATGCTATTACAGTGTGATGTTGGTAGTGACATTGGAATGGTAGAAGTTAGAGAATACCTGGAATCTTGTGACAAAACGAGGTGTTGCTAGGAATTCCCCGTGGCCTGTCTGATTCCTAGGTGATCCCTACATGGTCCCCGAACCCCGGTACCCTGGGCTCAAGTGGTAGCTCTCAAAACAAGTACTGATGAACTGGCGTCTTAGTCCGCATAGTCCCGAATTGGACAGAGTTACCCCTAGACTTTGATGTTGATTAGTCAGCCATGATGGCTGAATCCCCTACATTTTATCCTGGCCCCTGGCCTGGTTTCTGACTAAGGAATGCTGATACTGTTTTTGTGGTTAGCTCCACTATTCTATTTGTTTATAGGCTAATCAAAACAATCTGCAATGCATGTTTTGTCATTCGTAGCTCATAATATAAAATATTACACAAACACGCCTTCCAATTTAGCCCGTGTGGTTAAATAATAAGTTAATAATAAAGGAATCGAAAATTATATCTGATTTTAACAAAATAATTCAGTAAATTTATCAAACACTTCAGTAACTCACTCCCGAAAATGCAGGCTACTTTATCATCAAGACCCTACAGCGTGGGGCATGATTTGTTAATTAATGATCATTAACCCCTCATTAAATAATTGTAACCTAACAACAACTGGTAAACATTTTTATGAGAGTTTTGACACTCCCACCAGGCCCATCAAAAATAAAACAGAAGCGCAATGATTCTTTAATTGCACCCATGACAGTATAAAAGGTAATATTTTGTTCTGTATTCGACGTCAAATATAATATGCTGCTACCATATTATTCTTCGTTCTTCATGTCAAATATACCTGATGTTGTACGGAGTTCTATGAATAGTTTTCTTTTAATCATAGTCTTCACACTTTTCTGTGCCTGCTCTTTACATCTCTGAGAGCCAACATTTCACAATAAAAACATCTGGAAGTATGTTTATTGTGTCTCCTTCCAATGTCCTCTGTTAAGAAAGATATCAAAGGGCTTTTTCCATTTCAGCCTAGACTCGGCCAACAAAACAAAACACAAATGAAAGCAAAGAGCTGCACGAGAGGAAATGAGATTTTTACTACACTTCTGTGAATATGTCCTCCCACATTTTGTCATCTTTAAAACTCCCTTTGACAAGAATCTGTTTAAATACATATTTAGACCATTACTTGTGTGGAAGTTTAAATACATATTTAGACCATTACTTGTGTGGTTTTTATTTGGAAAAAAACACTATTTACCAACTAATATGAATAGGACCAACCAAAATATAAAACAGATGGCTTATTAAGCGTTTCACAATAAATCTATAACATTATTGTAAAACACTGGAGAATCTTCGGAGGTCTATCCAAAACAAAAGGCGCGGGATATCCTCCAAGGACGTCGCTCTCTTGTTCGACAACGTGCAGCCACACAGCAAACAGCTATGCAGGCTTTTATTTTGACAAAAAAAAGTCAATTTAGAAAGGAGTTGGGATTCATAAAAATAGTCTCAGAATAAATTGAGCCTCCTAACCCCCTGTAATGCCACCATTTTGAAAATCGGGACTTTTTTTTCATGTTTGCAGTATGGGGAGTAGTATGTCTTGTTAAACGTCTTTTAATATGGTTTTGAGGCCTCCGAATACATTGATAGCACTAAAAAGGCGAAAAACCTGCAAATTTAGAAATTTTTCTATAGATTTGATTATATTGTGTTAGAGACCTGCTATGGAGAAGAGAAGTTGTGTAAGGGAGTATTGTACAGGGCGTAGTTTGTAACTATTGTCACATATTCAGCTGAAACATGGACAATGAATTTAAGAGAGACTAAGAAAGTGGAAGCCATGGAAATGGAGTTTGTGAGGAGCATATTAGCTGTCACAAGAAGAAACAAGATTAGGAATTAAGTTATCCTGGTAAGAGTTGGGGTACAGGGCATACATGAGGTAGTAGAGAACGCAAGACTAAGATGGTATGGGCATATAATGAGGATGGAAAAAGAGAGGCTGCTGAAGAAAAAGTTGGAAATAAATATGGGGGGGAAAGACCGCAGGGGAGGTCTAGAAAGAGATCGGAGGAGCAGATAACAGAAAATATTCAAGTGAGAGGAGAGTAATGGAAGAAATTAAAGGAGGAAGAGTGGTGGATGGATAAAGAAAGGTAGAGGCATTTTACTTAGCTGCCCTGGCCACAGGCTGGAAACAGTTGTTGTTGATGATGATGATGATTTCTTGTGTTAAATAAATTATTGGTATTTAGGGGGCAGTACCAAATAAATCCCAACTTATACCAAGCTATTATACAGTATGTCTTATAAAATTTTAAGCTAAATCAAATTGATGAAAAGGGTAGTAACAAAATAAATAGTAATGATATGTTTGCTACTTAATTACGTATCAATATAAAGTCATTTGTGTTTGTAAGCCTATACAAATGAAGTTAAACAGTAGAACCAAGGGCTGAGTTTGTCAACCATTTCTTTTTTTATGAGTTATTTTTTGTACCTAAGGATTTATGTTTGGCTTTTAACATTTTCTCCTTAATCTCTTTGCTGTAGCTGTCTAGCAATAGTTTACTAAAACTGAAACACATTTCTCAATTAAAACCTCATAGCTTGTTCCACAAGTCTTGCAGGACTCGACATTTACATTTTCTATTTCAGAAATTACCAGTTTAATAAAACTATTTATCTGGTATCAGCAAGCTAAACGCACTGCCTCACCAATTACTACATTGAAATACTTAAATCCAATAGCTAAAATCTTAGTGACAAAGTCGTGAAGTTAATTTGAAGGATTATCAACCAATAACATTGAAGTAACAATTTTCCTGTCATAAAAGTACTTCTGAATGTAAATTTTCACTTAAAATTAAGTACTCGAAGCAACTATGGCATACACACATTTTCAAAATTCTATTGTAAATAGGCTAATCTACCCACCCAACAAGGCGTTTTCAGAAATTTAATTCCTTTCTACTTCTAAATGTAAATTTTCTAAACTCATAAATTCGTTAACTTCAGCGATATCACAATCAGACTTATGTATTCATCAATAAACATGTCCCTGATAGGTAATTTCAGCATGTTTTAAGGAGTGAGCTTTTATAATACTAAATATTTTTTAAGTTTTTGTTCCAAATTGAGAACTTGCTTAGCTGAGCTGTGATGGATAGCAAACGTTCAGATATGCTCGGAGGTTGGGCGCGTCGACTGACGTGATGGCAAGAGTGGTGGGGAAGCCTTGAGGCCTTTATATTTAGTGTGGCCTTGATTAATCCCAATAAACATAGTTATTTAGGTCACACATCTCAAACCAGACGAGAAATCAATAAAATACGTCATAGTCAAGGATATATCACATTACATGAATATATGTTTTTTTCCAATAATATTCCAACAAAGCTGTCAAAATAAATCGATATCTCTGTACACTAGTAATGTTTGTTGGAGGAGATGAAGAAAAAATCCCCCCTCTTCTTCTTCACTTGTCAATGAAAATCCTCAGAAGAAAACTTTTAATCGGCTCACTAAAAGTCAATTACTTGTAACTGACAGTTCACCTTTTTCAATTAAAGTCTTGATACCCTCGCACACACTCGCCATAAAAAGTACGAGTATGTGTGCTAATGATGAAAATACTACAACTCGGAAAAAGGTTAGAGTCCACCTTTTTCAATTAAAGTCTTGATACCCTCGCACACACTCGCAATAAAAAGTACGAGTATGTGTGCTAATGATGAAAATACTACAACTCGGAAAAAGGTTAGTTAGTTTTTAATTAAATATAGTGTCATGTTAAGGGAGAGAGAGTGAAATTTTTTATCAACAATATACAGTTTGTTGCACAGTGTAATATACTATTTTTTAATTTCTACCTCCATCGGTGGGCCCGCGGACTAGATGTCAGGTTCCTCTATTGAGATTTATTTGTGACGTGGAGGTTGGGATTTTAATCTAAGCTGGGTGTATTAAGAGTAGTTTTTTTTGCTAAATAATTTTCTATTTTACCACCACACAAATAGGGGCTAATTTTCTTTAAATTCTGATCTTTTTAATTCCTATTCCATTAACATTAACTAACTAAGCACGAATAGGCTGGACGGGTTGTAAAACGTTGCGAAACACTAAATTGCTAAAATAAAAACTAGTATTAATATACTTATAAGGTCATATTTCCTGGCTACAGATCCAGATGTCCTGGGTTCGATACCTGGTTCTACCAAAATTTATCTCTGAAGCAGTGGTTAGGGGATTGGGTAAAACTTAGCCCCGTAAGGACAAATGAGAATCTTCTTGAATAAAGAAATAGTGAGATTAACGGAGGTAGGGCTCGTTGTGCTGACCACATGATAACCTCTATCCTCAAATGTTGGCACTATCATCGCTAACAGGGGCGGCCACTCGGTCGGTATAGGTCTCTTGCAGGCCCACACCATGGAGTTTTGTAGTAAGAAAAGTGAAATATATTTAAATATCATCACATTATTTTGGACACTCTCACGTGGTCGCGAGGTTAGCCCTCTGATTGTGTGGTTTGCTGGTGAAGTGAATATCAGGGCTCAATTTCCGATCAAGTGTATTGATAGTGTTTTTCTGCTAAATAATGTTAGTATCTCTTCACTTAGATGTGAGTGTATTTCTGTACTCAACTTGTAAAAAAGGCTAAAAACTATAATTTACATAACATTAATTTTAGTTTAAAAACTAACTGACGCTTTAAATTACATGTAAAAATTAATAGACTATAAATACATAGCTACCCTTATGTTAAGTCTTGTATGACTGGGAATAATATATTATTTTAATTTATAGGTGTGTTTATTAAAGGAGCTTATCAATGGATTACCAAAGAAGGAGATAAATCTGACCAGTATTATATCTTAAGAATATCAAGGAATAGTTACACAAATCTTTGCAATATTAGTTTTTGAATATTTAAATTAAACATATGTATCTTTCTTACTTTAAACTTTTAAATTCATGTGTAGGCCGTAGATTTATTACTTTGAAAATAAATATTTAAGTATAACGTATTTCTTATTTGAACATTCAAATTTAAATATATATTTCTAACTTACTCCATGGCATTAGGAACTTAATTTCATTTCTATACTTATAAAAGTATGCCACCTACCCATATCCTGAGCTAGTTCTATCCAGTCCACCTCATTACACCCTATCTCTTTCAGGTTCATTCTAATATTACCCTCCCATTGCTTCTAGATCTTCCCACTGGTCTCTTCCTATCATGATTACCAGTCATTACATGGAACGTGGATATTTTTTATTACACTATCGTTGCATCTCCTGCCTACCGTAATCTGCGAGATTTTAATATCCCAACAATGTCTGGTTAGGAGTAGAGGGTATGAAACTCATTACTATGTAGCCTCCTTTATTCTCCAAAAAATGCATCCCTTTTTGGATCAATTTTTTTCCTAAGTACTATGTTTTCGAACTTCTAAAAGGTATTTTCGTCATCTAAGGTTAAATACCATGTTTCACAACTACAAAGAACAACCGGTAAAACCTTTGTTTTGTATTGTTCTGAATTTTACATACAACAGGCTAGATAGATTTTAACAACTCACTGACCAAGTAGATAGAAGAAAATATTTCATAATACGCACGTTTCAAAAAAACAATGTAGGTGTAAAACTACACTACAATACCCATACTAGTGGTCATATTGTCTATGGCATTAATCTCTCAAAATACTAAAACTTCAGGGACAAGAAGGAATAGTTTACAATCTCAGCTAATTGCATGAGGGAGGGGAATTAATGGCAAGTGACTTATCACTGCTGTGTTATCATCCTCTCTCTACACTAATGCGGATGCATTTAAGCTAAATTACTCTCCAAATATCAAGCCCCTAGTTTAAGACACTAATATTCTTGGTGTGGAACGTTATAATAAAAAAAATCTTATAATCTGACTTGCTTCCGCAACAAATTAGGTTATTTATTTAATGAATAAACATAGATAAAATAAATTTAACGTCATATGTCACTACCCGTTCAGCCTATACGCATATAATATTATAGTACTGTAGCACGACATTTTTCATATCCATGAACAAGAAAAAACATATTTTAATTTCAGCAGGTTAATTTGTTTAATCGTATAGTGGATAGTACGCGTTCTATAATAATAAGTTCAACTTGATAATTTATAATTTTCATTGATAATTGCGGCCAATGTAAATACTTGTATTAGTTAATTATTAATCACAAACATACACGTGAGGGTGAAACTCACACCTGCGTAAGAAAGACATTACCAGTGAAATGCTGTAAATTATAAATTATGTATCTGGATGGAACACACACACGTATTCGAAAACAGCTCTTGGCTAAATGTCACGAGATACGCTTTCGGTTTTAAAAACAACTGTTGATTTTTAAACTTTGCTCCGCAACCAATCGGGTAATAACTAAGATCGCATGACCCAGAACTGGCCATACAGATGATTTATGTTAACNTTTTAAACTTTGCTCCGCAACCAATCGGGTAATAACTAAGATCGCATGACCCAGAACTGGCCATACAGATGATTTATGTTAACAACGGATTTCCTAACCCTGCAAGGCGCGGTCACACAGTAGCCTCAGGCTGGATCTTCATACTCTCTTGTAGGTAGCAATATTCCTCCTACGTACATTTTCACTCTCTTACAACAAGCTCGATGGCAAATTCTAGCTCACAGTACCTTAAAGTTAAGATTGTATGTCACAGTACTTACGGTAATTTGGTAGGAATGAGGAAATGTAATCCACATTTGCTTGAATGGAGAGTGGTAAAATATTTAGGAAATAATATCCTCAGTTTATATTTATGATATTCAAACTCAAACCTCTTCATCACCAGGAAATCAGACTAAATGAACATAACTTGATGTTGTGAATAAAAATAGACAGTTATTTAAATTGTAAAAATAAAATAAGCAATCAAAAACAAATTTAAGTAGGGTCTACACTTTGTCAAAAATATTTATAGATTTATAAACTTAAATATAAATCTTATATATCTAGTCTATCAATTTTCAAATACTAGGCTAAGTTTAATTATACACATATTCAGACATTTGAAAAAATTCTCGTACTCCTAATCAAAGTATTTTATCGTGAAAAGGACAACTGACACTTCTTGATCTAATCAATGAAACATTAGAGCGCAGAAAGCTGATACAAATCTACTTAGGTAGTTTTTTCTTAGTGCGATCTACTGACATCAGCGGACTACTCTAAAGTCTAAGGAATGAAAAAAAAGTTAGAGTGGGGCGTCATGGATATAAAAAATATGAGATTTTGTTTTACATGTCTCGTCTCTCAAAGAGTCTTTTGTAGCATGATACACAATGGGCCAGGAAAGAGGGAGAAAGTCAATTTAAACTATTTTAGTCAAAACAAAGTTTAAATCATAATACAAGAAACGTACTTAGATGTTACATTAACTTAAATTGATTGGTATAACTTATGTTCAGTTAAATCAAGATAAAAATAAGAAAAATAAAGTGCAAGATGATTTATTTAAAGAAAGACCAAATTTATTATGAATTATGAAGTCAAACAAAACAGGTACAGCAACACTTTTAAAAATACATCCGTAAGATTGTACAGTAACAATGTTCTGGAACTATTAAATTAACAGATAAACAAGGAAAGAATAATAATCTGTGATGATTAAAATATTTTAAGTAATAGCAGGCTATAGGATTGACTGGTAAGCAAATTGACTAGTGGAAAAATTGGCAATTTAATTGCCAATATAAGTTCATTTCCAAGACATAAGATTATTTTCATCTGTATACCCAATAACAACACAAGTGGTAAGCGTCCACTTAATGGGACTTAAAATATTATGACAGTCAAAATTAAATCATTAAACCTTTGAGAGATTCAATAAATAATTAGTAAACGTTGAGAGCTCTAGAGAATATTACAGCTTAATCGCATCATAATTAATTAACAATTCCCATAACAGGCCATTAGCAGAAAACAGTATTGGAAGCTAGCAATGCGCTTAAAAGGTTAAGGTGATTACCAATCAACATATAAAGGCCACTAGCAGATGACACATGGGGTTGATATAAGAACATTTAAAGTTGCTATCAAGAGGCTCAATCCCAATTAAGAAAGCCTCCATCAAGGTAATTGCATAATAGGAATCAAAGTCCATTCAGTGACACACAGGCCGAAGCATAAGATGACACCGGATTGAGCGCCCTAAAACCAAGGGAGGGCCGGAAGGGCGCAAAACACGATAAGGGGGAGATCTAATATCGGCTTTAGCTCTATAGGGGAAGACCCCACAGTCTAAAGTCATAAAGGAGGGAAATTTACCAGAAACAATAATGGTAGAGCCACCCTACAATAAAAGTCACGTTAAAAAGACCTCAACAGCCACTTTGAATAATCTCAAATCCCTGTGAAATCCAAGTGAATTTATGTTCAAATATAGAATAACTACCAAACACGTGAGAAGGCTTTTAAGGACGTCTAGCTGAGATGAACCTGAAGTAACATAAATATACATCTTAGTAGGCCTATAAACAATATAGAAGATCTACCTACATGATTATGATACACCTATACGCGCTGTGACCCAGCAACATGAGGCTATACCCAGTGAGGCCAAGCTAATGTTAACCTAAAAGTACAATTAAATTATTTAACAGACATAGTTAAATATGCTGGAGGAGAGCCTTCTAGTCAAAAAATCTAATCTAAGCTCATACAACAAGAAGATAGAGCTGACGCAACCAATATAATCCTTCTCAGGATGAGAGCTTACAACACCTTAAAAGTCTATTCTCACCGCAAAGGTGAGACCATCCATAACATCCTCACGGTCGAGCTTCTTGCGGTATGTGACTTGTTAGCAGAGTCACTCCTCCAGTCAATGGGATAGTAAAGAGTACAATATTTGTGGGTCGAAAATACCAATTCATATGATCAATTTTGTGGATGAAAGTAGGGGTGTGGAAGGGGAAATTACTCCTCCCTTTGAGTCGTTGCTTCTTTGTTCATAGGAGGGGGTCGATCCCGTGGCGCTCGCATCCCAAGTAGTTAACAGAGTTTAGGGTGCATGCACTAGATCTTATTTTCCTCTCCACAACCCTCCAAACATTTAATTGAATTGGTCAATTGGTCAAGCCATCGCCTCGGGAGTCGTAATAATTGTGAGCATGAAACCAAAACTAGTTTGCATCAGCAGAGCACATGGTGAGTTGAAAAATATTGTTGATTGTGGTTTTACAAAGGCTTATAAAAATATATTTAGAAACAATGAATACATGTGGCATATCCTATTGTGAAGAGTTAAAGGCTTTTAGTTCGTCACATTTTTTAAATTGCATCTATCCGGTTTGACTAAAATTGTTCTTAGACCTAATGTAGTAAAAGGCCGTTGTTTTAAATTATACTAAGTAAGATGAACGAATTTAAAAGATTTCACGCCTTGTACTTTCCACACAAAAAATAAGACTTCAGTTTCGGATGTAAGATGATAATATAATAAACTATATGCTCTGACATTCCTTTCTATTGAACAAAAATCTTAAGGTGTCATATTATTTTACCTTACTTTAATTTTCAAACATTGATATTATTGTTTCCCAAAGCAAAATCGGGGACCCACATATGCTGAGTGTTACTCTTTTGGAACAATTAATATTAAAATAACTGCCAAGACATAATTAAATGTACATATTCTCTCATATATAAATTTCAGCATTCAGTATACTACTCTCAAATGAAATACAAGAATACAATTTTATTTATAATGTGAAACTCTCCCTATTTATAACCTACACTTTTAAAAAAATCAGGAGAGCAAATTTTGAAAAAATTCAAATTTAAAAGACAATTTTATACAAACCTTGCATAACTATTATATATATATAAACAAAATCACTCTTTTGCATATCATGTAACATCTAGAAATACAGTTTTATCGAAAAATATTGAACCGTCTGGCCTGTATGTAGCCCCATGAACAGACATACATTCGTAGGGACAAGCAGGCTTACTGGAGACAGAATAATTGTAATAGTCACTATTTTAGTTCGGGGGCACATAAAACGTCAAGATTCATAATAATTTATAGGTAATATTTGTTTATGATTAAAATACATTCTCTAAATGAGAAGGTAAAAATACTTAATAGCAAACAAGTGTCATTAGCTCATAAAATGTTACCAGTGATTGATGATCCCACCTCAAGGTTTACAGTACTAACAAAACAAATACATTAAAAAGATAGTAATACATTTTCAAGAACAATAACTAGTCAGTTGGTAGACCTACATTTACACATCTAAAATAGGTGTACTTAGGTACTTACTCTATGGCATTAGGAATTTGAAACTTCATTGCCACACCCACAAAAGTCCACCACATATCCCTATTTTGAGCTAGCTCTATCCAGTCCACCTCATTACACACTATCTCTTTCAGGTCCATTCTAATATTATCCTCTCATGTACTTCGAGATATTCCCACTGGTCTCTTCCCATTAGTTATAACAATCAATACCTGGAACGTAGAATTTTTTTTCCATCCACGCTGCATCTCCTACCCATCGTAATCTACGGGATTGGATTATCTTAACAATGCCTAGTTATGAATACAGTGTGTGAAACTCATCAATATGTAGACTTCTCTATTCTTAAATATATTCATCCCTGTTTGGATCAAATATTTTCCTAAGTACTTTGTATTCGAACACCTAGAATATATTTTCATCATGTAGGGTTATATACCATGTTGCATTGCTATAAACAACCACTGGTAACACTCTTGTTCTGTATATCTTCCTCATTACATCCTGTCTCTTCCTATTGGGTTTGCTAGGCTTTACCCTGAAAACTGTTTTAGATTCTCCAAGACTGAGAAAAATTTAGGTTGGGACTATAACATTACAGACATGGAATTTTTGTTTTGTCTTGAATCAAGTCTTAATGCCAGTAGTTTTAGTTAACAAACGGGATTGTTTTTTGTGTGTGTTTCCATTTAATTGTACCATTACATGTCAAAGAATGGTCTTCAAAAAGAAACTGTGTAGTGTAACAAAATCTGAGGCTTTATGAGACTTGCGTGGATCCAGTTACAAAGCCTGTTTGCAATGGAGTGGCCGTGAATTTACTTCACCTGACACTTCGCGCATCCCAATTTGGATTGGGATATTTACAGTCTTCTCGGTCAACGGCATATCTTTTACCATTAGGATGGAAACAACACCATCTGTGCAGGGGTGACTTCGTCCGTTGCCACTTAGGACATCCATCTTTTACTAGTACTCTGTGAAGGCAATGAGTGGTTTCCTTTGCATTTCAAGTTTAATTATGTATATAACTACTAGAAGTAAAAATAAACGTTAAGAATTTACTATTTCAATAGGAAGTGAAATTTAATTTTATCATTAATGAAAGATTATGTGAGTGAGCTAATGAAAAAGTGGGAATTTGGAGAATATGTGAGCGTGTTCTATGGTGAGCTCATATCAACCCATGCTTAAAATTTTAATGCACGTGGTTATAGTACTCGTGACCAAGTGCTTCCATAACAGAATAAACACCATTACAAAAATAAACAAGCTGTCTTCAAGGGAAAATAAATAATTAAAGTCACTATGGCTATCTCTAAAAACACATACTTTTGTTTCTTTGTGGAAGAGATTCCAGCCTTTCAATCTGGATCCTAAAAGTTCTGCTTGCATTTTAAATAGATTCAAATCTCGGACATGGCCATTGAGTAAATGTGGTTCAGAATATGAACAGGAAGCTTCAAATGTGGGATCAAATCTTTCATTATCATCATTATTACCATGCTCTACATTCACTTCTTCTTCTTCTTGTCCATCATCATTAAGTATGACCTTTTCTGGAGGCTTTGGCACCAGCAATTCTTTACTATGAGGCATAGGCCTCATGGCAGATGGTAAATAAGGGTATGTCATGGTATGTTTTGATTTAGAATTGATGCCTGAATTGTTTATCAGACAAAAGTAACAATTTGTAGAGTGATCTTTTGGTTCCCGCCAAATCATTGGAACACCAAAATTCACGTGCCGAGAACACTTTGACCAACTCGTGAGGAGGCTGACACAAGTTACACAACAAAAATGAGGGGCCCAAATTCTATCTTGGTCACTAATATTGGAGCCAAAATAAAGTTTATAACACTTCTTAATGAACGGAGTAAAACTACTTTTGCAATTTTTAATGTTACCTCACCCCAAATGTAGCAAAAAGAGTCCGAATGGTTAACACAATTTCTAGGCATTGTACAACTTGGTGTTCTAAACACTATAAAATATATACTAGGCTACATAAATACTATAAAAATATATACACTCAACTGCATTAATAGCAACATTTATAGCAACTTATGACAGAAACAAACAGCATTAGATGTTCACAGAACGAAATCTGACCACCAACTGGCCAGGAGTGCTGACCGAAACAGTAAGCAAACATACGTCTGTTTCATCATGTCCAAAGTATGTCATATGTCACAATACTCATTAGCACGGCCTTTAACAGCATAAGGTTGAAAAAAAGAGAGGTTTGGAGGTTTTTTTACACAAAACAGGGAGTCTTTTATGCGAACTTAGTCCGGAAACACACGAGCGTTGTATTAACGGACGTTGTAACGAATAACGTCCGTACATTTTAACGTCCGCACAACGCTCTTGACGGACGAGACATGCTACAACGTACGTTGAACAGTAACACAGGACGTTGTAGCATATTATATGAAAGTACTGATCCAGACACACGACCGTCAATTTGACGTCCGTTGAGATCATTTTGAGAGGCAATATTTTTGAAGTAGATTATTATAATGAATATAGAACATTTGATATCGGAGATTGAAAAGCGTCCTGTTTTGTGGGATGTAACTAGCAGCAAGTATAAAGACCGTAATAAAAAATGAAGAGTGGTTGAATGTTTCCGAAGCAGTAACCGAAGATTTCAATAGGAAAACTGAAACGGAAAGAAAAGTAATTGGTAAGTATAAAATAATATGAAAGTAGGCCTGTTTATTTTATAAAACTATTTATAATTGTTTTAATTATGACTGCTATTACAAAGTGGTTCAGTTATTACAATGGCTACGATTATTAAAATCATTACAAAGATTTCACATTTTTTCGTTTTGCCATGGTACTTGTCCAATGTCACTAACAAAATATTTGGTTAGGGCATCTCTAAATATGTTTGCAGACCTATTAACATGTATATGATCATCCATAACCTCAATAACATCCATTCCATTTACTGTTAGGGTATCCTCGAA
>CABFWB010003096.1:1371-15703 GCA_902151455.1 Timema bartmani
AAAAAAAAAAAAAAACCTTCTCAGCTCAAGACCATCTGGAAATAGTTGATCGTTAAACCGGCGAGAGCTCGCAGCATCCTGAACCGATGAAGGCCATCCTTCATTGTACTTGAAACAGACTCATCTTTGAACCAGTGAAAGTTGTCCGGGGCTTGTGCCTTACAGTAAAATACCGAGTTGAAGTGGGCGGCGATGTTACATCACGATGAAGAGATCAAACACACCTTGGAGCGACTTGTGCCTTGCCCCCTTCCCAACACACTCGGGGCGCTGGAGTCCTAGACATAGTTTCATTCAACTCCATAATGAAACGAGGCGGGAACGCAAACACAATGAAGGTGTCACATCGAGTGCGCGCCCACATTCAAATGTTTATAAAGCAATCGTGGCGAAAAATATGACATAGATTAAAACATTATTTCCTCTTTCAATGATAGTAATCAATACTAAATAATAGACCGACACCCTGAAATACTAAAAAAAAAAGACCAGCCCATTAATATTTGGTTATTTTATAAGTATCTTACTTTTATTAATAGGAGTAAAAACTCACTTCGGTGGCCGCATGGTCTGAAGGCGTCACTATCGCAATAGACTAGGGGCTTCCACTATCCCTCTACGCAAATGCCGGTACACTTAATCTAAAATGAAACCTTCCACATCACTAACCCACTATCGTAATTGGTACATAGGCTTAAAACCCGAAAGGAAAGGTGGCACCTAAAAAAATAAGAAAAGGCAAATAAATGTTGATTTTTCCAACCGTCCTGGCTTTGCACATTTTTGTAACTTTAATAACTAATAAGGTAGGGACGAGAAAGTATTTATAGAGGAAGTGTAACCTTATTTGCATTGAAAGCTATTAAATAAAAACACCACTATTACACTTGGTCGAGATTCAAACCCTCGCCGTCAGTGACACGACTATATGAGCCTCAATCGATGAGGCTTTAAGGAATATTAATTCAGAAAATTGACTCAATATCATTGACTAGGACAAAAACCTGGGTAACACATTTGGGAGATCGGTTGACACGTAAAGATGGCGGACCTACTTAGGATTGCCATAATGTCAATTAATCCACTAGAATGCCATCTGAAAATACTTGTTTGTTTCAAGTTTGACGAATGTTTTTTACTTTGTGTGTGGCTTTGTGAGTTGTTTCCAGGCTTTATTTTTCGAACACTTTGACGGATTTCTCTACATTTGGTGCTTAGCCTCCCTACTACATGGTTCAAACAAATGGTGCATAGGAACGTTCATTTTGCGGTACATTAATTATAACGTACGCATTAAGCATTTCATTTGTCTGGAAAGTGCTATTTAAAAGTTGTATTACTTTTTGATTATTTATAATATAGTCCTACACTTAATTTAGTCGATAAACAATGATTAACCAATTTTCGATTTTGTAAAATAAATATTATACATTTGAAAGATTTTCAAATTATTAATAAGCCCATATTTTCTTGTTTTCTGGGAATTTAATGTTCAAATATAGGCTCAAGCTAATGAGACATACAAAGTTATACACACAATTCTAAACCAATATAAGTACCCTCATCTACAAAAATAAATAATAGTTTAGTAGTTTTTCATTTATTTAGTTATTTTTGTCTCTGAGTGTCAAAATATGTTTCATAGAACTAGACTGGAACTGTTTAATGACAATCTTAATAAGTAAAATAATTAGTATATTAGAATTAATTATGTATTTATCGAGGCGTGACAAGTAGTGTCAGGATATTTTTGAAGTAATTTGTTAAGAATGCATCAATCAATTTGTCATAATTGATACTACCCTAATTAATTTGCTAAATGAACATATTTTAAAAATATATATGAAGACATTACGAAAGGCCATGTATGCACAATACTATATATTATAGGCATATAAGGAAAGCTAACGACGCACTAATCTAAAGGTCCTGGGTCCAATTCCTGTGTATAGGTGTCATTTTTCAAATTTACAAATACTATATATTTAAAGCCCCAGTGGAAACAGTCAATCACTAAAATATAGCCTCCAAACTCAAGAGTCCATTAGATCAGTGTTCCGCAAAAGGTGTGACTTAGTACATGGTTACCGCGGTGGTTAATTAGGTGTGCCGTGCGGCACAGCGCAGAGTGCCACATATCGCTGTTCAATAAGAACACAAAGGAAGATGGTACAAGCAGCAGACACGCATCCTCCGCACTTCTAGCTTATACGTACTTAATAATATTTTTAATACATCTGTCAAAATCAGAATCTTTCACGTGAAGTTATAGTTACGGTTCATTAAAATTACCAATGGTTTGAACTAAATTTATAAATATTAAATAAGCGGGGACAAAAAAAGAACTTTAAACTTTAATCTTGTAACATTTAAAGTTACTTCAGGAAGAAATTACTCTATACGTTCCTAGTTCTGATCTACCATGAAACCGTTGGACTGGGTGCGTAATCCATTTTCTGCACGGCACGTACCAAAAACCAAACAGTTTGTCACACAAAAAATTAAGCTTGTTAAGTTTATTGCGAAGTTAAAAAATTGGTGGAACACTGGTCTAGTCTATACTTCTTATGGCCATCCTAGTCCCTTTCAAATACACAACAAAAGCATAAAATTGAATGAGTTTATTTTTATTCACAAAATGATAGAAAAAATTACCATTAGCGTTGGCAATGGAGAATGTGGACAAAGGGTCAAATATACCCCGTATTTGAATATGAAAAGTGTACCAATATTGAATTTGTTTGTATCCACCCCAACCCCTCCACTTGCCCAGTGAAATAAATATCAATGATGTGTGGAAAATATAGTAAAAGAGCTATTTAGAGCTAATTCTATGACATCTTGACATTAATGTGGAATGAAAGGGAACACGAGAAAAGGACAATGATTTACAGTAGCCACAACAAACTTTTTTTTTAAATTAACTAAGTATTTCTCCAGTTTAAACATAGAATTTAATTTTCTACCCATGATAATCTCTACAGTTATTAATTATTTGTCATGAATATACTAGTGTTTGATGATAAACAGTTTAAATTAATAGAAAATGTTATCATACAATTTTAGGACACGATTGGCAGATATTAAAAACTTTTTAGATCTCCATGTGTAGAAAAGTAAACTCTATGTTTACACTGAGGACATATTTGGTTTATTTTGGTGATTTTTTTGCTATAAAAACTGCAAAAAACACTGCCCTTCGCTCGCTATCCCTACCAAGCCACCTTGCTGTTCATGAGTAAATGTCTTGTTTGAAACATTTTCACCAACATAAAGGGATGCATACTTCAAGTTATTATATTTGTCCTCTCAGTTATTAACACACTAAAGTGGATCTTATCCGAGATGCTGGTGTAGTTTTCCGGTATTCTAAAGATGGAAACACACTTGCTATTCATGTCAACAACATCATATTAGCGCAGAAATAAGTTTAACAGCATTCCATTGATGATGAAAAATCTTCTATCAATGCCAAAGTCAGATAACACAAACGCTATGTTTTACTGAACTCTCAAGATTGTGAAATATATTCTAGCTATTCCAACAACGTACCGTAGTAAAGAGACGAGCAATGCAGTACTTTGAATCAATATATAATAGTTATACCTAAAATCCTTGTAACAACAGAGACAACAGAGTTAAGTACATCAATATCATAACATTTTGAAATAATTAATGCCGTGCTCAAAACATCAGTCATCCCCTGGCATTCAAGTATTAAATACTCTAATGCTCGGGAAAAAAATGCAAATATATTGCAATTAGTATAAAGTTGGTTTTGTAGAATGCTATAGCTTGTAAAACATATTTTAGTTACGGCATCAACTTCTCAACACCAGAGCTAGATTTATCAGTTAGCGTTATACGGGCTGTAAAACATCGGATAGTTAAACAACGTCAACCAACATGGAGTTAAATCGGATAGCAAGCATTCTGCAACTTTCAAAACATCTGCTAAATATTTCCATGACATCACTAGGACAGAGTTAAGTTTATCGTTGCTTAAGAATGAACTAACCTTTTCCAATAGCTTGGAGAAGACTTAGCGGAATTCAAGGTCACATATAACTGGTGTTTAGATCTATTTTGTCCCTGGAAGGTTGCAGACAGAACCTTGTGTTGAGAGAGCAAGAAATTTAAGGGGGCGGGGGGATTTACTGATGAGTCTTACTCTAACAGTAGTAATAGTAATAATAATATAATAATTAGGTGGACTGGATAGAACTAGCTCAAGATAAGGATATGATGTATTGAGGTGGACTGGATGGAACAAGCTCAAGGTAGGAATAGGGTGTAATGAGGGGGACTGGATAGAAGTAGCTCAAGATAGGGATAGGATTTAATGAGGTGGACTGGATGGAACTAGCTCAAGGTAGCGATAGGATGTAATGAGGTGGAACTGGATAGAACTAGCTCAAGATAGGGATAGGTAGCGTACTTTTGTAAGTGTGACAATGAACATTTGGGTGCCTATTGCCATGGTGTGATATCCTTTGTTTATAACCTTCCTAACAACTACTACCATGAGCGTAATTAGTACGTAAGCGTACCTGAACCTGAACGTGATGCTAAAAAAAATAATAATAGGCAAGTGTATTTATTTATTTTTTGTTGATAAATGACATACTGCTTGTTTGAACTAATTGTAACACAGAATATAAAAATACAGGATTAAAAGGGAACATTTCAATAACATTATTACCTTTTCCTTGGAGAGAAAATAAGAAACCATTAATGGAATAAACCATACCCAATGCACCCGGTCATAATTTAACCCAGACCTCCCTGGTCCAATAGAATTGTAAACTATTTGTAAATTATTATATCCTTCATCAACCCAGGCATTTATCGTACTAACACGTTGGCCTAAGGTAAAAAAAGTTAGATAAATATTCTCTGGACTAATTTACTCTTATTCCAATGAAATCAAATTTTCAAAATGTAGTACTTACGCCAAACAAATTAATATGGTGACATAATCCAACTAAATTATAAAAAGTTTTGTATAGTAGTTACCAAAATATAAATTACCTTCCCTTCTTTAAAAATAAAATTGTTAAGATCCCAAACTCATGACTAGATTTTATTTATGTATATTATAGTAAATATAACACAGAGCCAAAATTAGCCACATATGCATGTCAAAATAGAATATTATTGGAAAAGTGTGTGTGTGTGTTTGTGGGATAGATTTCGAGAAGGAATATCTTTAGTATATAAAGGGCTTATAATATATATATAAGCCTACATATTGTATATAATATATACATACACTACATATAATATATATTATATAGACTACTATATATACAACTTTAAATCATATTAATATAATTATATGTATGAAATAAATTGCAGTGAGCAAAAACAATTTGTAATAAATAAAATGATAGAATAGTAGGAAAATAATAGAGCACGATTAAAAGTAAAAACACTAGCACATATTTACACACACTTCAATATTTCGATGCTATTATAGCAAATTCCTCTTACAACTACTACTTCCCGAGGAAGATGCTATAATAGCATCGATCTATTGAAGCGTGTGTAAATAATTTTTTTTTTAAACTTTTATTTGTGCTATATTATTTTACTACTATTCTATCTTAGATTTATTACAAATAATTAATATAATTAATCCATTCTTCCACCAACAAGACTCCATGTATGAACCTATTGTTTTAAAATATTTCAAGTATTACATATTTATTCAACCTCCCAATACCCTTAATTTGGTATAAACCAATTTTTAAATTAAGTATAAAATATTTATTAATTTCACAATACCCCTATTTTGGTATAATCCAATGGATTATTTAAATTTTAATGTTAATTACTCACCTACATATATTTCATATATTCATTAGAAGTGTTTAACTTGTACTATCTGATCTAACCGTTTCAGATTTACAAATTAAATTCACTGTTAGATTAAAGATGCTGACATTCATTATGAGTTACTATAGAATTTAGTGCGTATAACCCGAACGGGTAGTAATACGCGGTGCTAATAATAATAATAATAATAATAATAATAATAATAATAATAATAATATAGAATTTAGACTATAGAAATTGTGTTTGACTTTGACACTTCGGAATTTTACTCTGCTGGGTATACTTAGCTAGTGGATAAGTATGCAAGCATTATGACTCAGTTGACTCATCTA
This sequence comes from Timema bartmani, assembly GCA_902151455.1. Taxonomy (NCBI): domain Eukaryota; kingdom Metazoa; phylum Arthropoda; class Insecta; order Phasmatodea; family Timematidae; genus Timema; species Timema bartmani. Next base: position 7,542 of record CABFWB010003096.1, read on the forward strand.
GTTTGTTTTCATTTATTTGGGGTATTAAACGTGCACTCTTTGAACCGACTGATTATATCAGCACACGACTTATAAACCATATTAAATCTAGAACAAAAACAACATCCAGCCCCTGGCCATTAATTCATCACTGTGAAAGAGGAAACCCACATTTAAACCAATGATACATTTTTAGGCCCTGCCGGGAACCAAACACGGGACCTTTAGCTCAGTAGGCAAACACGCTACTGAATTAGCTAGTGTCAGACAGTTTTTTTTACATGGCGGGTGACTTCCTGTTAGGATTACACGCATATGTACTAATGACGACAATGTGTTAGGGATGAGGAATGTTGAATTTAGAGGAAGTCTATCCGCATTTGCTTGAAAGTAGAGTGGAAAACCATTTTATGGAAAACCACCCTTATTAAACCCGACAGGGATTCAAACCCAGATCTCCCCATCATCGACAGTCCAGTCTATTACGAGGGTGTTAGGTCTAAGGGCTTAGACCATGCGACCTCCGAAGCGGATCTCAGACAGCTAATGAGGAATATGAGATCAGAAACGAAGGAAATGTCAATGCCACTTCAGTACGTCATAACGTGACTATTACATTTGGAAATCCTTTTTTAATTTATTTTTTCACCGTATCTAGGTACCCGTTCGAATTATACTCATACATTGATCAAGCTATGAAGAAGAAATGAGACCTGCTTCGGTGGCCGCATGACTTTAGGCGTCATTCTCGCAATACACAGGACTGCCGATGACGGGAAGATCGTGGTTTGATCCTGGAATAGTGTACTGAGTGTGGTTTTTCCTAATCGGTTTCCTGCTCTCCCTCCACGCAAATGTGGTTACACTTACTTTAAATTCAACCTTCCTCATTCTTAGCACATTAGCGTAGTTAATACATAAGCGTATAACCTGAATGGGTAGTAAGCTGTAGAACTAAAATAATAGGAATGAGGAGGTTTTATTTTAGAGGAAATGTTCCCATTTAATTTAATAAAAATTACTCTTAGTACACCTGACCGGAATTTGTATCCTGACCTGCTGGTCACCAGCAATCCAGTCTTATACTAGAATGACGCTTCATACATGCAACCACCAATTTGTGTATCATGTTTTTTACTACTATAATAATAATGAATGCTTTAATTATAATGGTCATAACTTTATATAGGGCTTATACGTTGGATAAATTCCATAGTACTGTAAATAGTAAAACTATTTTTAATTTTTAAATAACCTCTCCCCCCACTTTCCCAAGAAGAAATAAAACCCTGCACACACCCTTACATTCTCACCCCATTATAGGCCTATTAATACCGGGATGAAGATTAACTTAAAGTTCACGTAACGTAACGTAGCGTAACGCTTGTTTTAAAATGGAAGCCATCCACAACGCAGTTGGTTTAACGTTCATTTAACGTGAGAGTTTTCCAAGGGAGAACTTTCACGTTTACGTGTTCTAGCCAGCTAATCAAGTTGCGAGTGACGTCAACAGGGCTATTTAGTACTTCATTTGTTTGTTTATGGAATGCTGACGACTTAATCGGTACAGTTTATTCACGCTTCACGAACTCTAAAACGTCGTAGCCTCTTGTTACACTTTATTCTGAATATTCAGTAAAACTTGCATTGCAAGTACTTGTAGCCTAACCAGCCTTAAATTATTGGGTTCCATTTTAGTGAGCAATTTGTTTTCAAACAGTCCAAATTCATTTTTTTGTGTTTAGCCTACCGTTACGTTAAGTGAATCCTGTTTACACACTGTGATTCGTTACGTTAAATTAATGTTAAGTGAACGTTACGTCACGTTAACGAAGTTGGTTGTGATCGCGGAATAAGACGTTGTCAATCCTTGTAATTTATTTCTTATATTATAAACTAAAAAAAGAACTCCTCTAAAGATGGTAAAGCTTGTTTTAACATACATGGAGTCAGGACAGGCGCGCATATATGGTTGAGGTGGGATGGATCAGTCCTGCTCGTAATTAAGTTTCCACGCCGTGAATACGACTGTGTCCTTTAGACGTGCGCCCACATTTCAAGGTCCAGAACGATACAATTCTAAGGGGATAGCCAAATCAAGAGGTTGGTTATATCTAAGTTTCAGAAAACTATTAATAAATGATGTACTAACTACAAGGCCCTTTTTACTTTCTCTCGACTCCTCGAAGAGAGAAATATTGTAATAGTTATAAAAAATCGAATTCGAGATTTTGATAAATGCCGACGTTTCATGGCCCCTTGAAACTAAAATGTGTTTTTTTTTCAATGTTGTTTGTCTGTCTGAATATATGTTTATATATTATGTATCTCGGCATAGAGCCGAAATCGTTTTACAGACGGGGCTAAAAGTTGGTATTTCAAGTTTCCATAAGGTTCCCCGGAGGAATTTTTGGAATTATATATATAGCCCCAAAATTAAGGATAGTTTACTAAAAGGTAAAAAACTAAAAGTTCAATTTACTCAAAATCTGCTCTAACTCTTTTGATTAAATTTTATATTTAGGCACTAATTAACACTATAAACAGAATGGTGGTTCACATTTCCCCATGAAAATGACATTGAGGGTATTTCACATAAGCAGAACTTTGCAATATCATATTTCCGCAACTATTTCAGATAAGAAATAACTCACCGTTATAAAGTTGTGTATTTATTAAAAATAATAATTTTTTTTATGAAATTTATTTTTATAAAACCAATAGTTTCTGAGCTATAAGCAAATATATATATACATTTTTTATGGAGGTCTTTGAAAACCAAAATCGATTATGATGCTCTTTGTTGGACAAAGATGTTCCTCTATTATCAAAGTTTCTGTAACAGTGTGTATTAATTTATGTATGCTCTTTGGTTTTGTTCTGCAACAATGTATATTATTTTGTTTCACAATTCTTACGAGTTTTTAGTAAAGGTCTATATTTTAAAAGCGAGAGAAATTATGTGCAGTGCACCGTATCATTTATTTTATATTTTATTTAGTAGGTTTACCTACTATTGCCAGTAAAGCCTAACTCTCAACGGTAGCTTATTTGACTTTGATCGAGGAGTTTGAGGTTCTAATCCATGTTAGAATTACTGGGGATGGCATTCCATCATGTGATGAATGTTGGCAAATATATTAATAATCCTCCTCAGCGCGAGCCCTCTTATTTACGGCAGCAGATATTATTATTGTTGTTGTTATTATTATTATTATTATTATTATTATTATTATTATTATTATACATTATTATTGGGGAGTATACGTTTCTAGGTATTTAAAATACACTCAGTTATTTTTTACCCCAGCGTTTCATGATCCGTTTGAGCTATACACTTATGTAATAGTTAGACTAATGTGCTAGGGACGAAGAAGGTTGGATTAAGATAAACTGTACCAACATTTTCATAGAGCAAAAGTGAAAAACCATTTAGGAAAATTCACCCTCACCACATCCGACATGGATTTAAACTCCAATCTCCTCCTCAGCATCATTATCCAGTCTATTGTTAGAGTGACTCTTAGGACATTCAACCAACAAGTGGGTATATTGTTAAATTAATTATTCTAATGAGGCAATTATAATTTAGACGAAATTCCCCCGCATTTGTGTCGAGGGAGGGTGGAAAAAAGGCAAAAAAAAAAGAAACACCTTCAATACACTTGACAGGATTCAAATAATAACTTCCCTGTCGCAAGCAAACCAAACTTTATGATCGTGACGTTTAATCCGTGGTCCTACCGAAGCAAGTGTCTCGTTTTTAACACAAAATAAAATTATTACAAATTGAGAACTGATTCACAGTTTTCGTCAAATTAAGAAGAAACATTTGTTTAAAAATACAAATATGCCCTTGCTTATATATTACAAAGGGTGGTTTGGTCACCCATTGTTTGATTTTGTGTCGAAAATATAGATAGACCGTTTTATCGTAATTATTTTTAAATATATTCATGCGCATACATTTTTTAAGCAATGGTAACGATATAAACCTTAACTGACTGAATCTATGAGAGGCTTTTATTTTTGCGGATAGATATATTAAAGGTATTTGATAAATTAAGAGAAAAGGGCTGGTCATATTTTTATGACCGATGGAATAGTCATACCATCCCAGCCCTGTTTTTCCATCCATACCACTTTTTAAAACCATATTTACTGTTTAAAATCCTTTAAGGTAGTACAGGTATATTTTAAAGAAATACAACACTTGAAAAAATAGATTTAAATTATTTCTTAAATATATAACTATTTTATTATGACAATTTTATGTAAACTACGTACTATAAATTAATCCTTAAATAAAGAAGAGTTCTGCTTGATTGAATAAATTAATAGATATACCAAACAACTAGTAATATATTTTCAAAATCTTGATTTGGAAATGAGATGATCTTTCAATAGCAATTTTATTGAAACTTACAATTTGGAAGTATTGTTTAGTATCAGGGTCGGCGCAAGGGTTTCATTTGCCCTGGTGAGACTTAAAAATTGTTTTCTCCAGATGTAATATATATTAAAACAAACAGTGGAGTAGAGATTGTGTCTGTAGGGGATGCAACCGCAACTCCTGCGCGATGTAAAATACAAATAATAGGATGCCAAACTAGAGTAAAGAAAATAAATAAATTGGTACTACTAGCTCCATTCTCAATAAATCACCAGCCCTTCCTTTTATCTTAATATTTTCGGAAGCTTTTAATTAAATATCAAAGTGATTCACCGACAGAGCAACCCCGAATATCATAAAATAATTAAAGTGGTTATGTTGCTAATCAATATTTAAAAAAATATATTCTTAATATCAGATAAAATATTTATATGTTATTTCTTTACTAAGAAATATTTGTTAGCTTATTTAAAATAAATATTTATTATTTAAACATTAAAATGTACATTTTGTTTGAATGCGCTCCTTGGATCTTTGCGCCTTAGGCAACCGCTCCGTTTAATATTTGAAAAACAATTTACCATTGTCAAGGAATTAAATACATAATTCAGATAATACAACTAGCTGGATTTAAAATGTTCGTTTTGTAAGCCATAGGAAAATATTCTTAGTTTAAAAAATATATAAATATTATCAATTTCATTTTTAAAAATTTTCTATTCACTTTAATTAAAGTGCAGGTACATTTTTCTAAATTAACCTCTTCATTACCACCCGTTTAATTAAAACAACCTTGTGGCTATAATACAAGAAAAAAATAATAATGGGTATAAGTAGGCCTACAGGAAATAAATCTGACAGGACTAGTTTTGTAATACAACTCTTCCTTTGCTTTAAATAATTATAATCATATCACTGCTTGCGACCTTTGAAAATATTAAGTATTTATTTACCCCCTCACCCATCAATTACATATTTTGAGAACATTATAAACACAGAAGGCGTGTGAAGTATTTGAGGTAAAGTATTCTTTATAATTAAAATCTCACAATGATTCAGAGAAACGTTAACGACTTTTCGAAGGGGTCAAAATTAATAAGCTTTGGTAACTTAAATGCAGTTTAACTAATAAAAACTTTATCAAAAATCACATGAGTTTGGCGTTTGTCCAAGAATTAAATCAATCAAAATTAGACAAAAAATCTTAAATAACTATTTAAAATAATGTTTATAATGTATATAATTAATCGCTTATGTAAACAATAAAATGTTTGTACATACAAAGACACTAGATATATTTCCAAACCATACTTTGAAATATTATTTTTTGTCAATGACGATTTACAAAATTCAGTTTTATTAATTGTAACAATATGAATTTCTACGAACAAGAGATAAGAATTTAACTCACCAAGACTAATATCCCACCACACGTCCTCATGGCGGAAAAAATCTTGTTTTTGTTACCTTCCAACAATTTAAATTTAAAATCAACGCATCAACATTTTAATACTGTGTTTTAATATATAAATAAAAATAAACTTTAACGTTAATAATACTAAAACTATTATTACGTTAAGCTTAGTGTGGTAGCTTTAAATGAAAAGACGAAAGAAGGCGGAGGAAAATGAAGACTCGCAGCGAAAAGTGTTTTTTGTGGATGCGAAAGATCGTCACTGAAGCGTCTCGTATGCATACACGAGTCTCTTATAAAAGCTGCTCCCAGTACTAGCTAGCCCCAGGTAGAATGGGAGGGGATTGCGATTGGCCAAAGATGCCAGCTAGGGATTATGACTGTCCGCCCTACCTGCCTGGTTGATTCAACTTTTGGATGTCCTCACTTTTAAGGATGCAAATAAAACAACAGCAAGAAAAATCTAGGGGGAAGTGTAGGATATATAAACAAGATATCCACAAACTAACATTCCATTATAAGACCTGACATGGATACCGTACATTGAAGAGACATTAGGAGCAAGAGGTGTGAAAGTATGAATACATTCGTAAGAGACAAGAGGCGATAGGTGACACAAATACGGTACAGCGGCTCAAATGAATATCGGACCGTTAGTGTATTCCTCAGCGTATAGAATGAACAATGTATGATAATTTTGAACACGTTTATAAAACGTGGGAAATGAAATGAAATATTTTCAAAAATCTATATACTTGTGAAACCGAACTTGTAATAGGTGAAAAACATTCATACATTATTGAGACAGGACGTGTAATAGATGAAAACTCTAGTATATATTCATGAGACAATGCGTAATAGGAGACATGAAATGTATATGTTGGGTGCAAAGCCCGAAAACTGCCAATGGGCGGATTTTTTTGCTCAATCCTAGGGTTGGACGTTTTAAAATGACCAAAGCCCGAAGTTCTATTCAATTTCGGGCTTTGGCCGTCTCCAAGCAGCCAAACCCAGGATTGTGCAACCTTTACTAAGCGACCAAAGCTTGAAATAACATTTTATTTCATTTTTTGACCAGACTGAGGAGGTGGTGTGCGTCCAATTTTGAGCAACCCTATTAATTCAAGAGGGCAAGTGGATCTCATTGATACTCAAACCGAATTGGAAAGAGATAACAAATTTAATTTAAATTATCAGGACCACCTGACCAAATCTGATTTTTTGAAGCCTAACCCAACCTAACTTAACCCAACCTAACCTAACTTAACCTAACCTAACAACTGTATTTTCAACTTTGGTTGTTAAGTAATTGCACAATACTAGGTTTGGCTGTTTGGAGACGGCCAAAGCCCGAAATTGAATATAACTTTGGGCTTTGATCATTTTAAAACGGCCAATCCCAGGATTGGGCAAAAAATCCATCCATTGGCCGTTTTCGGGCTATGCGTCCAACATATACATTCACTAAACAGGACCTATAATAAGATATAAAACATGTGTACAATCATAAGACAAAACGCTCAAGAGAAGACACAAAAATATAATCATCGAGACAAAACGTATAATAGGAGACAATATTTTTTTTTATTAGCTGATATTATCTCTGACCGGGAGTGATATATATTATTTAGTTCGGTCGTCTGTGTGTGTAAACTGTTAGCTGCTCTATAGGAAAAGAATGTTGCCAGTGTATACCTATGGAGGTTGTCTACACGTCATACCCGCAATTAGATGATGTGATGATGGTGATTATGAAGGTGTGCAGCCAGGAGTGATCTTAAACTTAATTTAAGCCTAACTAACCAAACCATAGTAACGGTTGGGATGATTCCCCGTTAGGGAAAAATACGCATACTATTAGCTGGGAATCGAACCCGGTAACCTTGGGTTCATAGTCATGTGCACTGACCCACTATATCACGGGGCCGGCTAACAAATGAATATATTCATATGACAGAATGTTTGTGTTACAACACAATTTATAGAGATGAACACGATATGGCCTGCCTCAGTGGCTGCATGATCTAAGGCACCACTCTCGCAATAGACTAGACTGCCGATAACAGGGTTCGAATCCCGGCTGGGTGTACTAAGGGTGGTGGGTTTCCCTAAATGGTTTTCCACTCTCCCTCCACGCCAATGAGGGTACATTTCCTATAAATGCAACCTTTTTAATCCCTAGCTCAATAGCGTAATCAGTACATATGCGTATAACCTGAATAGGTAATAAGAAGCGGTGCTAAATAAATGGTACGGCGCACCGCACAGACTTTCTCTCTCTTTCTATAAACTCGTAAGATTTCTGAACGGAATAATGTACATTGTATCATCACCACTCCACATAAGAACACGCATAAAATAATATACAATGATATA
>CABFWB010003096.1:35803-55566 GCA_902151455.1 Timema bartmani
AAGGGCGAAAAGAGAAAAATTTGGTTTTCTCAAAATCTGCTCAAACGATTTTGATTAAAATTCGTATCTAGGCGTTGATTAAGATTATAAATAAACTGGCTATTTTCATTTTCCTATGAAAATGATTTTTAGGGTACTTTACAGAAGCGTTAATTTCCTTATCTCCACAACTATTTGAGAAACTAAGCAACTTATCATCGCAAAATTGTAGTACTATTAGAAATAAAAAACTTTTATTTGACATATATTTTTATAAAAGCAACAGTTTCTGAGATATTTGCAAATATATTAATACAATTTTATTAAGGTCTTTAAAACATTAAACTGTTTGAAATGCTCTTAGGTGGACAAAGATACGCCTCTTTCCTCATTGGTTCTATATCATTGTATATTATTTTATGCGTATTCTTATGTGGAGTGGTGATGATACAATGTACATTATTTCGTTCAGAAATCTTACGAGTTTATAGAAAGAGAGAGAAATCTGTGCGGTGCGCCGTACCATTTATTCTTTTTGTGGTACCAAGCGTCCAAAAATCTAGCACTGCAAGAAATAGTTAAGATATATTAATAATGTAGACACTTTGGCCTCAAAATATTTTGTTGATTTAAAATATTCAAATTGGAAAGTTTTCTCTTAAGCCTCCCCGTCGAGAAAATAAGACGAAGTGAAAGGAAATAAGAATCTAGAAAAGCAGAAGTGGGAGGAAATCAGGATCGTGAAAAGCAGAAGACATGAGTATAAATAAATATCGATAAAAGAAAAATAATTAAAAGGAAATCAGTATCGAGAAATAAAATGTAGGAAGATATCAGTATCGATAAAAGCCAAAATGGAAGGAAGTCTCTATTGAGAAGGGAAAAATAGTAGAAGGAAATCACTATCGAGAAAATCTCAGGACGTTGGTAAAATATGACGTTTGTAAAATATGAAATATTTTTAATTATTTATTTATTATCGCCTCTTACTACCCATCTGGAGTACCAACATATTTTACACTAATGGGGTTGGGATAGTGAAGCTGGAATTTTAGATAAATTTACTAGCATCTACGTGAAGATAACGTGGGAAAACATCTAAGAGAAAACGCATCAACACAGGCAAAACCAGATGAAACTGATGTTTTTTCCGCGTACCAACATAATTATGTGAATTACGCTGTTTTCACAATCCTTCTCATAAGTGACAAATAGTATATATTTGTACAAATAACACCTCGGGAACCTCAATGGAAAAATATGTTATTTAACAATTTATTTGACGATATTAAACTGTTCAAATATTTTTAATATATTACTAACATTCAGAGATTAAAACATGAAGCTTCTTGAATGCGTCTTAGAAAATGTAAATGGCCAAAAAGAGTTTTTTTCCCCCACATTTATGCATAGATAACACATTAGATGGAAACAAACAGAATTGTCACATATATTTGAAGGGAATAAAAAATAAAATTTATAGCACATAATGTTTGTTTTTTTCATTTATTTGAGGTATTTAACGCGCGCTTTCTGAACTGACTGATTATATCAGCACAAGACTTAAAAACTAATTTAAATCTAAAACAGACACAACATCCATCCCCTGGCTGGCCGTTAATTCTTCACTGTGAAAGAGGAAACCCACATTTCTCTAATGATAAATTTTTCGGCCACGCCAGAAATAGAGCCCGGGACGATATATGTTATTTTTGTAGTTTTCAGGACAAAGCAGTGATTTCCTTGAATATTTGTCACTAGCATCATTACATTTGATTTGAGCCATTTTAATTAAAAATAAAAATTACCAGATACTCAAGAACTGTTGAGATTACTGTGTGTAAAAAAAAAAACTCTCTGGCGTTAACCCGCAATCTAGTCATACTGACCAAATTGTCGCCATCTGTTGGTGAAAATAGTGCCAAATTATGCAAAAAGAGGGTGTCTTTTTGTTATAACATCAAACCCTCAGCTGTTAATACGTGTAGAAAATTAAACTTAAGCTACCCTATCTCTTAGAGCAACATTTGATTTATTTGAACAAAACAACTTTTTTCGCTATAAAAACTACAAAAAACTTACCTTAACTCGTGGTCCCATCTAGTCCACCTTAAAAAAATTACATGGTGGGAAATAAAACTGTATAATTTAATATAAAATATAATTTGTGTGTTTTTCTCAATACAAAATAAATAAGAAATCTCGAACTGGTAGTGGCTGAGGAGAGGTGTCAAGTATCTGAAATTTATAAACTAGTACTAGAAAAAATTAAAAAAAACTATCCAGTAATTCACTGGTTTGAAAGAAACGATTCCTCATAACTTTAGATATAAGTTAGGATGAATTTGCTAACTGTAATGTAGGCTATTTATTTGGTAAGATGCACTTGATTATCAGGCAAAATCGTGTAATGTAAATTATATTTCCTGTGTCCCAAACACCCCCCAAACCCCCCAAAAAGTAAAGTAACAGTGTATCTTTATTACTTTAAAATTTCACTCATTACACAAAGCTAGAATAAAAATAGTTGCAAAAAACAAAGAGGAAATAAAATAAGAACAAAATTAAAGATAAAAGAATTTAAAAATTCACATGACCAGATGAAACTTACAGATTATAAAATGAAGCTAGAATTGTTTAAATTTAAAAAAGACTTAACCCTCCTTCATCAAGATTTATAGAGAATTTGGAAGTTTTATAAACCACCCATGCTAATAATTATATTGGTAGCCATATTGCTAAATCTGTTATTAAAAGAAAACTGTATTTGTACTCAAAATGACGGTCATGTAACTCTTCCTAGCACGAATAATGTAGGTCTTGGTTATTAATCTCCATTGGACAATATCCAAAGAAATCCATTTCTCTCTTTTCTATAACTTTATCAAATAGTAAGTCAGAGTGTTGAGGTAAAAACGTCGTAGATAAAAAAAAACATTTTTAACAAATCTACTAACTATTATTATAAATGATTTTATTTTAATTACCTTTTAATTAAAAAACAATTTTAATTTAATTTTCAAATGTTAGTTAATGATCATTAAACACCCTTGATTTTATAATTCATTCTACAATTCTTTTTGTTTGTCCAAAATATTATTTTCACTTTTAGTACTTTATTTATTATACTTTTTTAAAATAATAAGATTCCACAGTTCTACTACCTAATTTTACAAATCAATAACAATTGTTTTATGGATAGCCGAATGGATAGTACCACATGTAACAACATTATATGTAAACTATTATATACAACAAAATTGATTTCAATAAAATTATAGTTTAGGGTTCCTTATTTATTTCAAACCCGTTTTTGAACATGTATTTAACTTTTTTAGTTATTATTATTATTATTATTATTATTATTATTATTATTATTATTATTATTATTATTATTAGCACCGCGTCTTACTACCCGTTCGGGTTGTACGCACTTACGCTAATGTGTAATGGTAGGGTGATTGTGAGATGAAATGGAGGACCTACAGTTTAACGTGGGATCCGAACCACGGTGGAGGCCTGACATTCCACACATTCACAAGTTGTGATTAATACACGTCTTGTTAGAGGTGAATGAAGGGTTTGGCAATCAGATAAATCTGTGCCGGGACCAAGGATTGAACCCCGGACCCTCAGCACAGAAGTCTGACACCTTACCCCTAAACCACCAGGTCACCAATTTTTTTGTTGACGTTCATATTTGATTGGTAAGAAATGATAAATGATACAATTATATATACTCTATCTTTAATTTTTATTCCCTTCTCCTTATTTGATATTAGCCTAGTCTTCTGTGGTGACATGTTTTGGTGTTATTATAGATGTTACACCATTTTCAGGTCTTATTTATGATATATATGATATTATGTTAAATACATATTATACCAAAAAATTATCACAAACTTTCTGAAAATATGTATTTAGAAGAATATCCATATTGATGTATTACATATTACATATGATACCTCAAAATTTTCACAAACTCTCTGATAAGTATTTGAAAGAATATCATCTTTATCATAAATAAGACCTGAAGATGGTGTAACATCAATAATAACATCGAAATATGTCGGCATACAAGAATAAGCTAATGTCAAATATGGAGTATGGAATAAAAATAAATATAAAGAAGATATAATTTTATCAAGTACATAAATTTAATCAATATCATCCTCATCTTCATCTTGGTTAATAGTCACTTCTTCTTTTGCCACATTGCACAACACTTGATAACATCTTATTATGCATAAGCAGGATTAAGGCGAAGATGATAAGACAGAAATTGATTTATCCAAGGGCGTAGAAAGGACAGGGTGATTGGGAAGGTGCCAGGTCCATTTGTACAGTACGTATATACGATTTTACTGGGTAAATTTATAGTAACATTTTATTGCACACTTCACCCCCCAAGAAAAATTATCTTTCTACGTTCTTGAATGCATCTCTTAATTCATCAATTGAATTTTGCAACCGCCTTCTCTTCTTGTATTTTTATGTGAAAGTGCAAATCATCGTTGTACATGATCCTCAGGATTTAAAATGTTGGAAGAATATACTACTAGTATTTAGAAGGGTAAATTGAGTCATCAAGTAGAAGTTCATGATTTACTAGCCTCAATTCTCACTCCATTATAAAATATAAATCTCTATTTCTCTAAATAGGCTACGCTATGAGGCCAACTTTCGCCACAACGATCAAACTTTCCATCAGGGCCACAAACAAGTATTGTGTTTGAAGATTTATTTCCATTGTGATCCACAAATATAGATCCATAGTCATTTGGGACCTAAATCCTTCTTAATGTTACACTTACTCGCTTCGTTGACCACATGGTCTAAAGCGCTACTCTAGCAATTGACTTGACTGCTGATGACGGAGAGATCGTGGTTTGATCCTGGTCGGGTGTACTGAGGATGGTTTTTTCCTAAATGATTTCCCACTCTCTCTCTCTCTCTCTTCGAGCAAATGCGGGTATATTTTCTCTAAATTCAACCTTCCTCATCCCTAAAATCATTAGCGTAATTAGTACATAAGTGTATAACCCGAATGGGTAGTAAAACGCAGTGCTAAAAAATAAGTTACACTTACTTTTCACAATTTTATTGGTGAAATATATTTAAATCAGAAAAAAACTACCAAAAATTACCTCTACTAAAATCAGGGTAGGTGGAAAATTGTTTATTTTTCTAATAAGTGTAAATCTCAAATTATTTATAATGCATGTTTATAGTGTCTTAGGCGTGCCTAAGTAATCTCAAATATGTATTCGTCTTAAATAGAAGACAAAATATATACAGTAGTTGATATATCGATAGGCCTATCTTCTAAGCTATGGTAGATACATTTAACATTATATGTAGTGGTTTAAGAAAGGCCTTAGTAGCTTTCAACGTTCTAAGAAAATACATACAGAATATTTTTGGAGGAATTTTTTGATGGAATCAAAGAACTAACACCATCCTAGCTAATAGTGTATTTATATATCAAACCGTGTGTAGCAAAACGGGAACATTTTAATACAATTTTTATTCAAATAATTAGTCATTTTTATATGAAACGAACTTGCTTTCATGAACATCCCACAAAACTTTTAGAGTTCATTTTCCATATAATGGCCTATGAGTATACTAAAATTAATATATAGGCCCTACCTAATTTGGAATAATTATAGACAAGTCAGTGTTTTGTTTGTAAAAAAATAAATGGTTCTGTTCTTGCTATTTACCTCAAAATGGACATCTTTACTTAAAGCTCATAAGATATTATGTGAAACCAAATAAAGTGTATGTATAACTATTTTTTAGCACCGCGTCTTACTACCCGTTCGGAATGTATACATTATGTTGTTTTTTTTTACTCTATTGCATTGAGGGTGAGGAAGGTTGGATTTAGAGGAAGTGTAGTCTAATTTGCGTGGAGTAAGAGTGTAAAACCATTTAGGAAAAAACACCCTCAGTACACCCGACCGGGATTCGAACCTCAACTTCCCTGTCATCGGCCATCTAGTATAATGCGAGAGTTACGCCTTAGAACATGCGGCCACCTAAGTAGGTAAACGAAATTGCTTACTTTGTTGCAGAAACATAAGGGGAAAAGCATAAATTAAATAATATTCACAGCTACAGAAACATATTGAGAAAAAAAGGTACATCTCTGTTCACCAAAGAGTATAACCATCAACTCCTCATTTGCCGGACTTCAATTTAAAAAAATAAACTTGCTTGTAGCTAGGGGAATATGGATTTTATAAAAATATATTTCCGATTCAAGTGTTTTATTTTTAATAGTCCTACAATTTGTAAAGAATTATTTATTTACTATCTCAAATATATGCGTAGGTATGATCAAAATTGGAGATATCAGCTCATGTAAAATATCCTCTGAGTAATTTTACAGCAAAATTAGATGTGCCGTTTATTTTGAAATGTTAAACAGTGTCTAAACATGAATTGCAATCAAATCCATGAGAGTCGATTTGGATAAAAACTCTTTTATATCACTACCCTTAATTTTAGGATTGGATATAGAATTCCAAAAGAATCCTCTGAGAAAGCTTATGAGAACCCGAACTACCATGTTTTAACCCGATCAGTAAAATGATATACAAACACAAAGACAGATGGCATTTTAAAAACTACTTTTTCGGTTTCAGGGGTTCATGAAACTTTAAAAAATGATTACTCACCTATCATTCACCTTTTAATATAATTTAATTTCAGCGTTTGATTTGGAAACAAACGTTTTAAGGATGTTAAACTAACTTATGTACACACACATTTCTCTTCGGGGTTTATACATCCTAATTAACTGTAACGTACGCATACACACATATTGTACATTAATATGGGTCTTCCCCTGAGGTCAAACCAGTCGTCCTTCTCACTATAGTTGGCCCCTTTAGTAACTGATCCATGAGAATGCCCACGTCGGTCAAAAACCTCAGGTTTGGAGTGGCATACGGTTTTCACATTAAGGTAAATAATTAGTTAATCCAGGGTAGAGTTGCTTTTTACTTACCGCATTTACATAGCCTATACTTAAAATCCTGGCACCTAAAGATAATTTATTCCATATTTTAAAAACACTTCATTAAAGAAAACACTAGGTAGTAGGTAGCTCCACCCGGACACATTTATCATAAACATCAACACGTGATTAGTGTTCGTTGCGAAGACACAATATGCTATAATTTATTTGTGAACAGTAAATATACAATAGCGTGAATCATTTACTTACTTACTCTATGGCATTGGAAATTCAAAAGTTTATGGCCGCACTCGCAAAATTACGCCACCTATCCCTATCTTGAGCTAGCTCCATCCAGCCCACCTCAATACACCCTATCCCTATCTTGAGCTAGCTCCATCCAGCCCACCTCATTACACCCTATCCCTATCTTGAGCTAGCTCTATCCAGTCCACCTCATTACACCCTATCCTTATCTTGAGCTAGCTCTATCCAGTCTACCTCATTACACCCTATCCCTATCTTGAGCTAGCTCTATCCAGTCCACCTCATTACACCCTATCCCTATCTTGAGCTAGCTCTATCCAGTCCACCTCATTAAACCCTATCCCTATCTTGAGCTAGCTCTATCCAGTCCACCTCATTACACTCTATCCCTATCTTGAGCTAGTTCTATCCAGTCCACCTCATTACACCATATTGTTTCAGGTTCATTCTAATGTTATCCCACCATCTGCTTATAGGTTTTCCCAATAGTCTCTTCCCGTTGGGTTGTATATTAAATTACATTAACAAATTTAGTTAGCATGAACCAAACTTTTGAGCACGTGTACAAAGGCATCGGTCTCGTTTTGTCTTGCTAGTTTTTGGCAGGGTGGTTGGGGCTAGAATCTCGGGCAGGTGTACTGAGGTGGTTTAAACCCAAACGGTTTTCCCAATCTTCCTTCATGCAAATGCAGGTACTTTTCCTCAATATTTAACTTTCTTCAGCCCTACACTATTAGCTCAAATAAACATGCGGTTAGAAGGAAGGGAGATTAAAACGTGGAACACGTAAAAGAAATAAGCATAAATTAATTTTGTTAAGCATAATTATAAAGGGTGTGTGAGTAAACATCTATAACTTCGAGTTAAGTTCAAATCGAGCTTGAATGAAAATATTAAGTTTTTTATCATGTTCGAGTAGTATAGATCAATATTTGTAATTTAAATATTTCAGGTTGAATTTATATAATAGACCCATTTATATATTATAGGTACAAACAAAGATTTTCTAGGATGAAAATTTTTGTGAAAAAGTTATAATCTCACAAATTCAGAATTTTTAAATAGATTCAATATAAATGAACGATTATTTTTGTAACCAGACAAAAGGAAATAATTAAGGGCTATTTGATATGAAGTAATAGCTTAAAATTGAATAAAATTATTTAAACTCTGAATTTTCGAGAAAAATTAGAAAATTCTGAGTATACTCAAATTTTTCAAGTTTTGTAAAAACATGAATTTTCGAGCACTCACACACCGCTAATATTTATATTTATTTTTATTTAGTGAATTTTTTGCTCCTATGAAGGAAAGATGGCTAAGTAGATATGTTATTATAATATAATTGGCTTAAATTTTAAATGCACACAATAAATATACTACTATAAATCAACAATAGTTTTAAATCATTTTGACAGGCTGATTTTTTTTTGTATTACAATATTAATTTGGGCTCCCCTCCTACAAATCTGTGCTGTGACCATTTTATAAAAGATGTTAATTATTTTCCCTATAAATTCACCGAAAAATTAAACAAATCTTTCAAATAATACTTACTTTCTTTCATATGTGTAGGTGGCATATATGTGGTTAGTTGTGTTAATGTTAGGTAACATAATTATAAGGGATTTGCTCTGGTGGACACAAAGGCAAAGGCATCAGTCTCATTAAGTTTGGTTTGCTGGTGGAGGGGAAGTCAATAGCGTTTTTTCACAAATGTATTAATCTAATAATACCTAACAACAAACTAATATTGTTCTCTAATATTATGAGTTTTTCTTTACAATTCTATCAGAATAACATGAATTAGTGAGCAAACAAATATTATTACTAGATTTTTACACTGTTTAGCTGAAATACTAGACTTCTTTCTAGTAACACCATCATGATTTTACATAGAATATACATTTTTAGAGTGTTTTATTATGTTTTTTATCTTGTATCCTCCTGGAAAAAGGTACATTGTTTCTTAAAAGGAGAAATTAGTTATTCATGACTGAGTTCGAGCATAAGGAAAGATTTATAATGACATCCCTCCGAATGTAGAAAGGTTACTTCTTGATGTTAGTCCCTACTTGGATCATTCCGCAATAAGATTGCAGCAATGCAAGTCAAACAGCAGTTATGTTAAGGCACTATAAAAGTCTATCAGAAATTCATAAACGCCAGAAACCAAATGAATGTATAACGTTACTGGAGAGATCTGCCAAGCGGTATAAGAACAAACAAGTGAGGAAGGAAATACAAATGCCAATACAATTTGTGTTGTGACCGCCCTAATTAAATTACAACATTTGATTCACAGAGATCCATTCTAGGATCCTAAAAAAGTTACCATTTAGGTGTTAGTGATCAATCAAAATATGTGGATATTTTACCTTTCAGAGTGGAAAATGTCAACTTTGAAACTAAGTTTACAAGTTTATGTAGGTATAAGGTCATAGAAAATAGTTTTTTTAGTTCCAGTAAACACCAAACTCGTTTACTGTTGAAGGTTTTATCAACATTACTTTTAACCTAGGCCCAACATTTGATTAGAAATATCCAAGCTACCTAGGTAGTCTCCTTTAGTACTCCACTGGGAAGGTATTGGAAGTGCCTAACATGCAAGTGCTGATGAACATGGAGTATCAAAGGCCTCCGTGTGTAAAATCACTTATTTACTATGGAATACGTAAATTATGTAAAGTTCAAAACTGTAGTGAAATTCTCACTATATTTTGAATAAATTATAATGAAATTCTCTGAAATAGAACATATTCCTCAAAGAATAACACTCGTTGACGGACATAGAAATCTCCCCCTCCCCCCGTCTTCTATATTTTAAAATGTTTATTTTGCCTTCTTTGCCAAATCTTTTAAACATAAATTGTACAAACATAGGCACAGCTGATTAATAACTAGTCTTATCAAACTAATAAATATTAGTGAAATTAATGAAGATTCAAGAACTATTGTGTAACACAATTTACTGGCCCTAAGGATTGTTAAAGAAGTAAATTATTCAATATTAGAAATAATACTGATATAAATGTGAAATAATCCATTTTAATCTAATCCAAGCCTAGTGTATTAAGGGTGTTTTTCATTAAATGGTTTCTCATTCTCACTCCACGCAAATTTGACTGCATTCACTCTCAATTCTAACCTATTTATCCCTACTCTATTAGTATATGACGTGGATAGTCCGCTTGAGTAGTAAGACGTGAAGCTCGTGTAAGCTATTATTAGAAATGAGTGCTTAAAACTACAAGTCCATGTTTAGAAGTATTTATAAAAAATTAAATTAAAAAAATATATATATATATAGCCAATAATTCCATTTAAAGAATATATTTTTTTACATGGTTTAAGTTTAAAAATAAATTGTTCAACCTTTTAGAAACTATAGAATGTGCACAGATATACACACAAACGGTACTCTGTAAAATAAATGTGAAACCTTAGGGGTGGAGGGGGTGGGAGGTGTAAAAATTATATTTCTTCAAAATCTTAAAACATATTTTTTACAGTCTGATAATTCTTTCTCAATTAAAAAGTCAAAATCACAGTATGTACCCTTCGTTTAACCTGAGAGGTTGCAAGCTTACTTTAGACTATTTCACTATGATATAGATTTTAGTTCCAATAAGGGCAAATTGATGGAATGAGATGGTGTGGTGTGATGCTATATCACTAGTATCAAAATAACAGTTCAAGTACGAAAAGAAAACTGTAAAACACTAAAAACTACCAAGAGACAACTCTTTAAGAGGAATTGTTTTGACCGTTATGTTTACAAAAGCAATTTATTCTTTTTTTTACACTATAATTTCATCAGCAAAAACGTTAAATTATCTAAGAAAGAATTACATATATGGTTTCAGAACAAAAGAGAATTGCCTGTCTTGTACAGTTTGAAATTCAAACTTCAATAACACATTTTAGGTCATTCTTAGACTTTTCCAGTGTGAAACGCCTGCAGTGTCAAAACATCAAAGTTTCCAGCTAATATAACATACATTTTTATTATTACCTTCCCCAGGGGGGGCGTGCGAAATAAATGTCAAGCTCATTATAGTCTGGATTTCCAGTTAATAGAGGTTGGGGTTCGAATTCCAGCTGGGTTTAGTGAGGGCGTTTTTTCACAAATGTTCTCTCCCCTCTTATACCTCCACGCAAATTTGGATACATTTACCCTAAATTTACGTTCTTCAAGCCAATTCAATTAGTCCTTACACCACTGACAGATAGTATATACTAGTTAAAAATAATTTTTTATGGATATTACTTTAAAATTGCCTATTGAATATTTACCCTTTCTTTAATATATTGATTATTATACGTATTTCATGATATATTAATATTTATAAAATAATACTATAAAATTCAAATGAACTAAACAATACAAGGCCATATTATATTTAGCATTAGGGGAAATAACTTATTCAAATATGTATACAAATATAAAGATAGAATAGATTCATTGTTTTTCCATAGTACAGTACCTACGTTTACAGCCATATCATTAAAGACTAATGAATTCCCCTTACATATTATGTAGAAGAATAAAGATAATTGGCTGAAGTAAGTAAATTTTGATTAAATAATTGCATTAGTTAATGTTATTATTTTCCTATTTTACATAAAATTGAATTGTACGACACTGTCATCGATATTTCCTTATATAGTCTATTATAATTGGAATATTTTCTAATATTTTTCACAAAACGGTTATCAGTAAACTATCATTACACTAATATTTCTACATGAAGTAAATTTACCAATACAATGTTATTTATTATTTAAAAACCCATTACAAAATCGTTGGACACATTTTTAACGGTTTCAAATTTTTATAAATCATTGTTTTAACTACCATTTAGTGATTTTTCTATGAAAAGTAATCATACAGTATTATTTATCATGTAAAACACTCCCTAGATATATATTAAAAACCAAATCATTATATCCATTCACGGAAGATTTATAATATTAAAAAATCAGTCTATAGCCAATGACTCAATTATTTTCTAAAATAGTGATTATATAATAAACTTATAATTCTTCTAATATTACACTACTGAACACGATAAACATAGCGACCAAGCTACAGGAAAAGTTACTGATAAATTTATTAAAGTTTAATACATACTGTACTAAGGTAGTTTATAATTTGTGTACAAACATTATTTTCGAAAATTATTTCATTTACATGTAAACAATCACTATCATTATGTCATCAATTTTTCGATTGGTTTGCTGAAGCTCTCCACTGTTACCTATCCTTGGCATCATTGTACCTTCTGCCAACATCGTCCACTGATTCATGTACTCCAATTTTGGTCTCCCTCCTTTACACATCTCCTTCTTCGTCAAACTATCATATCTCAGTAAACGGCCTATAATGTCAACTCGTTATTGTTATATATCTTTCCAAAGTTTTCTTTCTTCATTTGTTTTTCTTAGCTACCTCTCGTAAAAACAAAAATTCACCATAAAATTAATCAAAAACTTTATTTAATCACTTCTTTAAAAAGTCAGTAATTCTTTGTTGTTGAGAATCTTATTTTGATGATCACAACATCTTTTTTAGCGAGAATTATTGAATAAGCTTTACTTGCTCAACATCCCGCTGTGCCTCTAACCATCCAATCAGCCTTGTAGTGTTTCCTGATCTGTCAGAACATCAACTGGCTCAACTTCTAATTACATTTATTCATCTCTTCCTTCCATCTTTTTCACGTTTTCAAAAATGTCTTTGTCTGTTAATATGTGGCAGATATATTATTCCCTATCCATTAATCAATAATATCCTCACACAATTAAATGGCCGAATGGTCTAAGGCATCACTCTCGTGTTATACTGGCATACTGAAGAAGGGGAGCTATTGTTTTCCACTCTCCTTCCATGCAAATGTGGGTATATTACCTCTAAAATGTATCCTTACTCATACCTACCCCAGTCAAGTAATTATCATATATGCGTATAACCTGAACAGGTAGTAAGATAGTGTGATAAAAAAACTAGTAATATCCTCTCTAAGTTTGAGGATAGAGAAATACCTGCGGTTTATCTTAATTTGCGCTATAACTGACGGCGCTATAACCGGGGAGCAGTGTACCTTTAATTTTAAAGATAGATGTTAAAACACAACTTCGCCTCGTGGTATGAACATTTTAAATATGAATTAAGTTCGGACGAGACGCTTCAGCTGTAACCTCAGAGGGACGGGTAGAATAATGTAAAACTCACTCCTATCATAACCTTGACGTCGAAAATATTCACACTTATGAAACTTTATTTATATGAAATATAAAAGATGTGATTTTAATCTACGGGCTGAGTCAATTTTTTGAAACATAATCCAAGTTAATTATAATTTAATGGATCTAGTAGAATATTTTTTAAAAATAGGTAATTTTGAGTAAGTGGAAAGAGCCTTTCATCATTAGTTAATTTCACGTTAGCAAAGTACCATATTTTATATAGAAAAAATAATGGTATATTTTAAATTGTAAATTTAATAAATGCTTCGTAAGCCACAACTATCCATACACAGTTGGCCTGCACACACAAAATGTGTTTTCGCACAATTGGTGTACTAGGCCTAAATATATTATTGAAACAATATTATTATATTAAATATAGTTTCATAAATAATATATTAAAATCCATATTATTATAAGATATGCTATATTTTGATTTATATTATGTAGTATGTATTACATAATATTATTAATATCTTTGTTTTTTACCTAATTCTATTAAAAGCATATTTATTTTGAAATGAAACTTATTAAAAGTAAATTTTTCTAAAATGAAATATAAACGCATAATTTTGTTGCCTTTATGTAATAAATATATATCATAATTACTATAGACAAATTTTGAATAGTTTTATGCACAAAATATAGGTAAAATTTCTCTAAACAATATTTTCACAAGTTTTATTTCATATCAATTACAAGGAAAAAAGAAAAGAAAATGACTTTCATATTTTGGTAACTCAACATGTCAAGAAATATATATCACTGTCTCTTTTTAATTCTTGGTAAAACCCAAACTATGTACGGTTAGTTGGCTCTCTGTGGCAGTACATCTGTGGTAAGGAGGAACGTTTCAATAACCTTTACCTAGAAAGGTTCATACGTGGGAAGTTACATAGGTATTAACTTACCAGTCAGAATACAAAGTGATTTTTTTTAACAAAGATGTCCAAAAAGATACTTACTATACTTTTCTTCAAAAATTACAACATTCATGGTAACATTTAAACAAATGTTTGGAGCAAATAATATAAACCACGGAAACACACAGGAGATTTTATAAAATATACTTAACATTCTATATATAAATAAGTAGATTTACACGCTGTCAAAATGTTGTACAAAGAATATATAAATAATAGTGTTACCGGTTATTATTTATGGTTGTGAAACATGGTCTATTAGCTAATATGACGAAACTAAATTTGGTGTTTTTGAAAACCAAATACTTAGAGAAATATTTGATCCAGAAGAGGATATAGATAACGGAGAGTAGATGAGGATACATAATTATTAATTACATGCACTGTACTCATCACCAGACATAGTTGTGTAATCAAATCTCGCAGATTACGATGGGCAGGATAATCAGTGTGAATGGAAGAAACTAGAACCGTGTTCAGAGTATTGATTGGCAAACCCAATGGGAAGATATCATTGGGAAGACCTAGAGGCAGATGGGAGGATAGCATTAGAATATACCTAAAAGAAATAGGATGTAATCATGTTGATTGGGCTGAACCAGCTCAAGATAGAGACAAGGTGAAAATGAGGTGGATTGGCTGGAGCTAGCTCAAGAAAGGAATACGTGGCGTACTTTTGTAGGTGCGGCATTGAACTTTTGAGTTACTAATGCTAAAAAGTAAGTAAGCCCTGATTTTGAGTCCACGATATAGATTATAATATGTTTACAAAATGTTATTAAAACTTAGTTCTAAATCTTAGATGTGATATTTCGAATTTAAACATTTATTTGTATGGTGTGCAGCTTAAATGTTCTATTATTTGTTATTAAATTACAGTAAGTTTTTATTGTTTTCAATTATACCTTTTATGCAGTTTTAATAATTAAATTATGTTTTTATTAGCAGATACTAAATATAATAGCCATACATTATTTAAAAGATTTTTTGACTATAGCTAAATATTTTACACACTATTGTTATTTATATACACTCTGTTTATACTGAAAGGTACCTTGATGGATTACACCATGCCCTATATTATAAGCTATATAATAATGGGATGGAGCCAGGTAATATTGCTACAGCCTAAAGAAAATTTGCAATCATATTGAGGGGAAAAACTAGATATCATATTATTATTATTATTATTATTTTTAATATTATTATTATTATTGTTGTTATTATTATTATTATTATTATTACTACTATTATTATTATTATTATTATTGTTATTATTATTATTATTATTATTATTATTATCATCATCACCGCATTTTACTACCATTCAGGTTATACGCTTATTTACTAATTACATTAATGTGTTAGGTATGTGGATGGTTGAATTTAGAGGTAGTTTACCCGCATTTGCGTGGAGAGAGAGTGGACAACAATTTAGGAAAAAATGCCCTCAGTACACTTTCCAATATTCGAACCACAAGCTCCACATCATCGACAGTCTGGCCTGTTGCAAGTGTAATGACTTAGACTATTGAACCACTTAAACGGGTAAACTAAAAGTAATTAATTACTAAAACAAGTAGTAGGGTAGGTGGGGATAAAACCCCCACGGGCTAAAGTTACGGAATTTTTCTTAGCGAAACGTTTAAGGCATTGGCATCACTGTGTTACCAGGTAGAAGGTGTCATGGAGGAGCGTTGTTGAACGTAAAGTTAAACTTTGACAGCAAAGTGTGTTTAAACCATGAGGTAAGTTGTAATTTTTGCAAAATTGATCTAATTTTTTCATTTTATATTTTAATTGATTGTGTGAGTATGTGGCTATTTAGAAACCAATACATTTCACATTCTAAATGGCTATTGTGTGGAGGAATATTACTTTGGTTTTTTGCCCCATTATTAAAAATAGTAAGAATGTGAATCATTATCAGTATTGGATCAGTTTTTTTTGCGAGGTAATGAACTTAAATTCTTTCCCAAAACAACGCCTGGTTATCAATATTTTATTTTTTGCAGAAACTATTCAAGAAAGGACTGCACAGCACCTCTTAACCCTGAATTATTTCAAGAAGTTATAAACCTTGTCAACACTTGGAGTGTATGTGAAACAAGATCCCAAATCTATAGGTTTTGATGAATCAACTCCAAATAAAAGGATAAAAAGTTGTAATTGTGTGCAATCCTCTTGAAGGTTGGATTCAATGTAAGGCCTGTAAAGAATGGTGGCACGAGGCAAGTATGATTTATGAAAAAGGTGGATTTATTTGCGACTTGTGCTAAAAAAATAAACACAATTTATCTTTATTTTTTATTTTTCAAACTTTGAAATTATTTTTCTTACTAATTCAATAAAACTTTATTTTAATAATAAAAATACAGCTTTAGTGATTTTTATTTTCTAATTTTTATTTTGTTTGTAATTTTGTTTAGTAAGCACTAAAGAAAACTACAAGAAAAAAAGAAAAATATTTGATCCCACTGCCCCTCCCCCCTCCCAGTTCCTCAATCACCCACCCTCTCCCGGCTGCACACGCATTGGAAACATAGTAATAGATTGCAAAAGTATTTATTTATACTTTTACAGTCAAATTTCTAATTTTATATTAATAATTTGAACTTTAATTCACATGCGGGTCTCTACCCCCTAGTTTCGGGCTTTTACTCCATTTTGGGGGGAAAGTTCCGAATTTGACCTCTTTAAATTATTATTATACTAATGGAACTATTAATTTTTGGACGGTGTTAAATAGGTCACATTATTCCTTACACCTTTCTAGAGGAACAGTAAAATATTCTCTGTCATATTTTTTTATTTCATTCCAAAATCCTCAATTAATTAAAAAGTGCGGATTTCTGCCCCCCACCTACCCTATCCCCCATTACCCCATTAGTTCAATTGGTAGCGTTCGGTAGCCCCTTTCATAGTGAGGAATTGACACCCGGAAGGGGGGCTGTATGTGGTCTTTCATCTAGAATTAAGTTAGTTTGTAAGCCGTGCTCTGATTTTTCATTCGTTTCAGGAAATGCACATTAAATACCCACAAAAATTTAAGATGAGTTAATAAAATAATTTTACAAAATGATTTAATTTTTTATCTGTATGTTACCAACCTTTAAATAACCAAAGGCACTAGAGTTGTAAAGAGAATGACGTCATGTTAAAAATAGATTTGAAAAAATGTAATTGACACAAAAAGTACCTTTTTGTTAAAATTCCGCATTAATTATTTTCACGGTCAAAATTGACTTTTTCTTATGTATACGTGACAATAAAATCATATAGCAATGTATATTTACAGATTTTCAATATTTTGCATGATGTTTAATTTATTAGAGAATAGAAATAATAGATTTACAGAGTAGAAATTCTTGTACCATGACATTGCTTCAAGCAATAATTTGCATATTTTTCTATGCTGTAGATAATTAATGTGAACTACGTGTTTCGTTTGTTCTTTACATACAAGTTTGACCGTGAAATCAGAATGGGTTAATAGCTCTATCTTTCTTCCTAAAAGGTGTGGCTAATCATATGCGTTAAGGTTGAATGACCGCAATCAAGAGTGCAATATAAATTTCAAATTTTCCCTCCCAGGTTTTTACTATAAAGGACTTTACCGTAACGTCTTGAGGGGGCACACGTGTCAAAAATAAAATATTACTTAATGCTATTTTGATATTTTTTGTGGCATTTGATTATTGTAGAAATTTACCTACATCTATATATAACCTATATACAAGAACACGCAGGAATAACAGTACCTGGCATTTACTAAATTATTATTATTATTATTATTATTAGCACCGCGTCTTACTACCCGTTCGGGTTATCCGCACTTACGCTAATGTGAAATGGTAGGGTGATTGTGAGATGAAATGGAGGACCTACAGTTTAACGTGGGATCCGAACCACGGTAGAGACCTGGCATTCCTCACATACACAAGTTGTGATTAATACACGCCTTGTCAGAGGTGAAGGAAGGGTTTGGCAATTTACTAAAATTAATTTTCATAAACGTATACGTCAAGTCTGGTGATTTGCATTTGTGAGCTTTGATATATAGTATAAATAATAATAATAATAATAATAATAATAATAATAATAATTAAATAATACCGTAAATTGCTAAAAACATTGACTCTAAAAAAATTAGTTTTTTAAACTCTTTCCAACACTTTTTTGGAGTAGACCTATTTATATTTGCTTATAACTATAAATACATACTGTACATATAAATGTATTAGATTAAATTATTTGTATGTGTGAATTAATATGCTTGGATGCCTGAATATGTTTTGTAACATATGCTACTATCCATCTATGATATAAGCATATTTACACTAATTGGATACTAATAGGAAGATATAATTTAGATGAAATGTAACTAAATTTGCGCGAAGGGTGGATTCAAGCCATTTAGATTCACGTGAAAGATTACATTTCAATACGCAATATTAATCACAGTAGGTATATAGGTTATTATTTTTCTAGTAAATTCGGATTTCCTGGTGATAAGGAGGTCAATGTTCGTGTCCAGGCCGGGTATATTGAGGGTTTTTTTTACTAAATATTTTCCCAATCTCTCTCCACATAAACGTAGGTATACTTACTCTGAATTTTATCTTAATTATTCTATCTATATTAGTGTAATACGCAGATTGACTGGACAGAAATTAGGATGCGTTGCAAAGAAAATTGTTTTTCTTTAGTTTATATTTGCCACCAAAACATTTCGTCCCTCTGCTCAGAATAACAGGCTTAGAGGTCTGCAAAGACATTGAAAATATGTTTTAAATATATACGGTGGCAAAAAGCAACAGCTATTTACTATTTAAAAACCTCTTCGGTGGTCGAATGGTCAGCAACCAGCCGATCTCGTGCCAAATTTCAGTCGATAGCGTAAGAAAATTACATCTTTATTAAAAACCAGGCTACAAGTCTTCTAAACTCACGAATATATCACGTACTTTCAAAATTGAAATAATATTTGAGTGTAACAAAAATTATCTCAATCAGTCATAATCGGTAATATTATATAGGCTATAGGAAACAAAATAATTATTTAATATGAATATGAACAGTACATTTCATTTACTATAGTTCTTTTTACTTTCTCTCTATCTTACAAGTAGAGAAAGTATGGTGATCGTCAAAAAAATCGAAATCGAGATTTTGATGAATTTTGACGTTTCATGACTCCCTGAATCTGAAAAAGTGGTTTTTGAACTTCCGTCTATCTGTCTGTCTGTCTGTACCTCCAACTAGAGCCTAAACTATTTTACCGATTGAGCTGAAACTTGATATCTAGGGTTTTCATAGGGTTGCCCCGAGGGGTTTTTGGAATTGGATATCTACCCCTAAAATTAAGGGTAGTTTAC
>CABFWB010003096.1:57193-87914 GCA_902151455.1 Timema bartmani
CATTGTATATTATTTTATGCGTGTTCTTATGTGGAGTGGTGATGATACAATGTACATTATTCCGTTCAGAAATCTTACGAGTTTATAGAAAGAGAGAGAAAGTCTGTGCGGTGCGCCGTACCATTTATTTTTAACACGATCTCAAATTGGTTCTGGTTTGTAAGTACTTTGACCAAAAAGTTTTAATTAAAGGCTTTCCATTTTTCTGTGAAATCCGAAACGATTAGGTTAGTTTTTATGTAATAGACACCAAAAAACCAAACGTGTGCCCTTATGTAAAGTGGTTAGGGATTTCAACCCTCATCTCTCAAACATTACAATGTTTTACTATATTTATTTTTATTAATAACTTAAATTAATTTGTATGTTACAGCCTGCAAGCATCAATATTTATCATCGCAAAGGTCATTTGGATAATATTTATGTTTCATTTTTATAAACACCCCCGCCGCCTCAGTTTATCAGTTTAGAATATGTTTTCCTTGTAAAAACGGGCAATTGCTTTAAGAGTTACTGAGTTTCCTTATAATATGTTTCAGATTAATAAACATTATAGGCCTAACCTTATTTTTGCACTTACTAATTTTTTTTTTTAGCACCACGTCTTACTATCCGTTCGGGTTATACGCTTATGTACTAATTAAGTTTATGATTTTAGGGATGAGGAAGGCTATATTTATAGGAAGTGTACCCGGATTTGCGTGGAAGGAGGGTGGAAAACTATTTTAGAAAAAAAAACCTCAGTACACCCGACCGAGATTCGAGCCTCGAGCTCCCCGTCATCGCCAGTCTAGTCTACTGCGAGAGTAGCACATTAGACCATGCGGCCACTGAAACGAGTCACTTATCACTAAAATACCTATAGTTGAATGCGCTAAGATTTCATTGTAAATATGTTTAAATGATAGGTAACCGAACTATAATTAATATTTGGAGATAATTTAAACCAATTACTTGAAACTTTTTTATTTATCTTTATTTTAGTTTGTTTTTGTTTCAAATGTAAAAGATCTTATTTTTTACGCCTATAGTAAATTAGTAGAATTTTACCCAATTTTGTTTATCAGTAACAAATTCATGTTCCCCACCACCTCACCACACTCCCCTACCCAGTGTGGTAGCACACCCCTTCGACGGAGATGAGTGCTCTACTGGAAAATATTGACTTCCGTAGACTTTTAAACTAACAATCATTTGACAGATGATGACTTTATCAATGACAGATTTCAGAAGGACAGAATGGATAGATACACTTGGTTACTTTTGAAACCATGATTGGATCACGACTAAACTTGGTACACTTAATAGGCACCCCGCACCCATTCCCACACCTTTAATTTTTTTCCCCAAGCGCACTATTTATTGGTCATATGTGTCCAAAAATAAACATTCTTCCGGAGGATTTTGGCACTATTAAAGTAGTTTAGAGCATATTGGCATAGTTATAAAAAGTAGCATTTTACTATTTATTTTTGATCGCCGCGTATTCTTTCGGGTTAAACGCATATGTATTAATTAATCTAATATGGTGGTAGGGATAAGAAAGAGAAAGTGTACCCTTATTTACATGGATGGAGAGTGAGAAACCATTCAGGAAGATTTACCCTCACTAAACACAACAGGGATTCGAACCTCAATTTCCCCGTCATTGGCAGTCCATTCAATTGAAAGATTGATGCCTTAGACCATTTGGTCACTGAAGCTGGTCTATTTTTATTGGCAAGATATAAAAATAATAGTTTGAGGCTTTACTAAAATAACACATTTAGAAAACATTCTAAATAAAGACCCGCCTAGGTGGCACCATTGACTAAGGCGTCGCTATAGCAATATACTAAACTGCTGATAAGGGGGAGATCGTAGTTCGAATCCATGTTGGGTATACTGAAGGTATCTTTTCCTAGCTGGTTTTCCACTCTCCTTCCACGCAAGTGTGGGTGCACTTCCTCTAAATTCAATCTTTCTCATCCTTAACTCATTGGCGTAATTAGTACATATGCATATAACCTGAACAGGTAGTAAAACGTGGTGCTAACAAAAAAATTCTAAATAAATGGTACGACACAATCGCACAAACTTTCTTGTTTATGAGACATATAAAAACCAAAGTGTAAATCTACAATAAGATTATTTGAAGATTACACTTAACATAGTTTATGAATGAGTACTTCGACGTTGCACTTGATAGAGAGTAAGTCAAAGTTGTGGCCAATAATTAACATGCAAGTCAGCAGAAGGAATTGAAAGTGTTTTAAAATTACATTTAACAAAAATCATTTGGAATTTTTTTAAATGTATTAATGATATCGAGGACTTTTCATTTAGTTTCAAAGTATTATCTGCGATAATTTCAGTCCCCTGCTCCTTTGTATCTAAGCTGGTTTTTTAAGGACCACCTTATAAACATTCGACATGTTTCAGTTTAATAAATACCATCGCTAGGGAAAATGTTTGGTTTTGAAACTTTGAGTGTTCTATTGTTTCTGCATGATGTTTGACTAAAATAATATTTTTTATGACCCAATTAATAATAAATTTCTTTTCAAGTTTTATCTCATCTTCCCTAAAATATGTTAAATGCAAAAAAAAAGTAGACAAATATCCAAAAATGTAAAACATATATATATATTTTATTTTGATATTAATTAAACTTATATCACTCTTGGTATACATTTAGCTCATAAATATTAGGGTTTATTAAAAAATTGTATTTCAAATAGGTTCATTATATTTCAAGGTTTTCTCTTTACTTCGAAACGTTTAAAAAATGTGAAGGTTATTGTGGATGTTGAAATCGAAGCGAAGGAGATATGACTTTCAACCTCGACATTTTCGAAACTTCACACACCCCTCGTTTCAATATATTATTTTCATGTCCTGCCATTCTGGACATTGTCATTGAATGCTTATTATAACTTTTTAAGTGTTAAGTTTGTTTTTAACGCTAGAAAATCCTTGCCACTAAATAGAGAGTCAATGGAAGTTTACTATCCAAACCTTTTTCAGACGGCTACGTTGCCATGTTTGGTCTCGATCCATCCAATTTTTTTTAAAAAGCTATATACAACCACGAATACACATTCCAATGCGGTCACAGTCACACGGTCATCAGTCATCACATTGATTCTTATTCTTATTACATAGGAATAAATGATTACAAATCCATGTTTACATTTTACTTTAATATTGTTTTCATATTACACAGCTGTTTGGTATTATATACATCGATTGTTTGGTTTTTATTACATCCGCATTATCGCTTGTGTTTTCACTAACCTTTGCTTTCTTTCAACCCCTTGGAGAGAGAAGTATTGTGATTGTCAAAATATCAAACTCGAGATTTTTATAAATATTGACGTTTCATGACACTCTGAAACCAAGAAAGTTGTTTTCGCAAGATTGTCTGTCTGTCTGTCCTTCTGTCTGCCTGTCTGCACCTCGGTCTAGAGCTAGAACTATTTTACCAATTGGGCTAAAACTTGTTATCTGGGGTGTTCATAAGGTCCTCCGGAGGGATTTTCGAAATTAGATATCTAACTAATTTTAAGGGTAGTTTACTGAAGGGCAAACAGAGAAAAAAAATCGATTTTTTTAATATGCACTCAAACAATTTTGATTAAATTGTACATCTATACACTATTTATTATTATAAACATTATGTAAATACTCATTCTCTTATGAACACGACTTTGAGGGTACTTTACATTTGTAAAATTTTCAAATTTTTATCATTTCTTCCGTGTCATTTCTGAGCTATAAGCAAATATATATATATACCTTTTAATTTAGGTCTTTGAAAATCAATTTAATTATTAAACTCTTTGGTGGAGAGAGATGTTTCTCTTTTCTCAATCTTTCTGTAACAGTGTTCCTAGTTACTAGTGCCATAGATTAAGTAACATTGTATATTGTTTCATTTATGATTTTTGGTGTAATGCTTCTACAGCAATGTACAAACCCATTATTTCATTTACAAATTTACGAGTTTTTAGTAAATGTATATTTTAAGACCAAAGAGAAAGAAATTTTGTGTGGTGCAGGGCCGCGTATAGGGGGTGGGGGCTAAAAGGGGGGCAATTTTCCCGGGCCTCACATTACAGGGGGCCACATTTCCCCCCAAAATTATTAAATTCAATTACAGTTATTATTATAAATTTCGCATCAAATAGTGTACAGACAATTAACAGCAATAAGTATTCGCTTAGTGATAGAATTTCATTCCAGATTCCTGAATATCCTAACTTTATGTAATTTACGATTTAAGTTATTCGAGTAATGAGCTGCAGTGCAGTAGAATACGCCACGATTGTGCTACCGCTGTTAGTCTACAGACAACTAACAGTGCAATGGTGTAAAGAGGAATTTACTTTTGTTAACTTATTTGTTTCCATTTAATAAAGTAGGCTACATTCACTTAATGTGTTGATAATAATCCATAAAACATGAGAAATTATTAAGTAATATAAGTACCGAGTATGTATCAATATATTATAACGGCTTAGTGCTAAAACTGAAAAACTGCCGTATAAAGAGGGGGCTCAATTTTTTTTGCCCCGGGCCTCACATTTTCTTCAAACGGCCCTGGTGGGGTGCATCGTACCATTTATTCTATTTTATTTAATAAAACAGGGTGAAAATAATTGTTATTGTTTTAAAGATTGACGACATACTATACTCTCAATCGGAATGTTGTGCCTGTTCTAAATTTAAGTTGTTTTCTAAATCGTGTGCTGAAACAATCAGTAGGTTCAGAAAGTGCACGTTAAGTGCTTCAAATAGACCTATATATACTTTTTAATAAGAAATTATTCAAATAAATTAAATCTATAATATGCGGCGTGTAGCCTATTTTGTAATATTTACACAGATATATTGTCGAATTGTTTCTAGGTGTCACTCCCTAGCTAGAATGAACTGCCAATTACGGAGAGAGAACGGTTAGATTCTCGGTCGAGTGTTCTAAAGATGGTTTTCCTGAATGGTTTTACGCTCTTCCTCCAATTAAAAGCAGCTGAATATAATCTAAACTCCACCTTCTTCATAACAAATTAGCGCAATTAATACATATGAGTACGATCCAAACGGGTACTGAAACATGATAATAAAAAAAAATTATTTATGTAAACTGATAGAGGTTGGTCTTGTATGCGACGTTATTTTATATTTGACAGTGTGTACATCTTATGTATGAGTTTCATAAATTCCTGGGTGAAAGTCATACAATATATTATGTTTTCTATCTGTTCAAGGCCCTAGGGAAGTTTCGTAACAGGAATGCACTCCGATCCACCCAGTCTGGAGATTAGATCGCTACACCATAGAGTTAACTTGTTACAGTGAAGAGAGGGCCAAAACATACCACGTCGTGAGCTTAATTAACCAGGAAAACGGCTTTGCAGAATTTCTCTTAAACACAAGACAGATTTTTTTTGTCATAGTAAGCCACAGGAAAAAAGCTTTTTATACCCATTTGAATGAGGTTTTTCAAACACCTGTTCAGATTATCCACTTATAAACTAATTACACTAATGGTTTTAGAGATTAGGAAGGTTATATTTAGAGGAAGTGAACCAACATTTGCGTGGAGGGAAAGTGGAGGACCATTTTGGAAAAAAACACTCCGTATATAAACGAGATTCAAACCTTGAACTCCCCGTCATTGGCAGTCTAGTCTACGAGAGTAGCGCCTTAGATCATACAACCACCAATGCGTGTATAGGGGTAATTAATAAATATATCTTAATTCTAGAGGGTTAACACTTTAGCTCAGTCAGTTGTTTATACCTACTAAGCTAAAGCTCCCGGGTTCAGTTCTTGGCATGGCAAAAAAAAAAGGTGAAATGTGGGTTTTCCCCTTTCACAGGGATGAACTAACGGCTGGGGGCTAGATGTTGTGTATGTTGTAGATTTAAGTTAGTTTATAAGCCGTGTGCTGATTAATCAGTCGGTTCAGAAAGAGCACGTTAAATACCTCAAATAAATAAAATGAAAAATAAAAGCTTGATATAGTTATGGTGAGTATACACTATGTGGTAAGTAACTGTTGGAAGTGGTCTACTGATGGTATCTGGGTAATTTTCTTCTAGATTTAACTTGTTTGTGAATACTCTTAAGGGGGCCACCTCGGTAAGCAAGAAAATACCGCACAGACGCTTAGTTATACTGCAATATTTAGTTTTACAATGCATAGTTTCAAAATATGGTTTTCGCCAAAATAAAGTTGGAAGATTCCAACAGGGCTCTTTTTCCTTAACAACCCTATAGTTTGAGTTTTATTACTAGAAAAAAGTGTGTGAAAATGTGAAATTATCTCATTTTCAACGACTTTTTAAGCAAATTTGGGGAGCTATGAGACTAAAGTGCGAGTCGATACTAAATACAGGACGACACCTACCTAGACAAAATGGAATGGGCCATGTTTCGCATATGAAACTGGCCCATTCCATTCAATTTCAGGTAGGTGACGTCTTGTATTTAGTATAGCGCCGCACTTGAGGCGTACTAAATCTGTCTATGANAACTGGCCCATTCCATTCAATTTCAGGTAGGTGACGTCTTGTATTTAGTATAGCGCCGCACTTGAGGCGTACTAAATCTGTCTATGAAACTGGCCCTAAGCTTAGTGAAAAGGACCCTAGATTTAGACTCACTACAACAAATACACCTAGTTTTGGTATAGGATCACAAAAAAAGTGTTAAGGTATTTGAGAACTAGAAGCGAGCTTTCCTCTTTACCTTGAGATAAGAAATTTCGTAGTTTTATTTCTCCTCTTTATTATTGACATGACAAAAGATGGTTTTAGGTGAAGTATGAAAGGGAGTATTAGCTTGGATATAAAAGAGAATTAGTTTCTTAAAAAAGACACAGATAATTGTATTTTAAGTCGTGTGGCTTGAGGGCGATTGCTATTTTCTCGCTGACCAAGGCGGCAACCTTAACAGACTACGAGGGCTGTGTTTGTAGAGCACATATTTCACTGTACCCTACATATAAAAAGTCAGGTTTAATGATAACGGATAAGATGTGGTTAAATTTACCCATCACCAAACACATCATGCAGAAGCGTCATGGATTGCATGAGCCGTTTGCATTTTAACAGGAAGCTTGGGGCTGGAGGCCGGGAGGTCATGCAAAGTCCATTCGTGACTGGAGTTTTGGTGACAGCTATACCCAATATCACCTCTGAAGGATCAGCAGGTCTTGTTGTGTTTCACATGATCACCGAAATACTAGCGTAGAACAGAAACGGGGTCACGTGATGAGCTCTAAGCCAATCGGCGCGAGCTGTTCTGCTAACGTTCAACTCATCTCTACTTTGTCATCTCTGCCCGAGATGTTCGGCACAGGAGAACCAATAAAATCTCAGAACCAACCATTTCAAATCAGTGCGCATGCACTCTACAGCCAGAAGCTAGCAGACAGCTTCGTTGGCCATTGGGAGGAGATTTGAAATAACCCGTTAATGTAAAGCGTGTTTATCATTGTATTGGATTGTGCCACAACACAGCGTTATAATTTGAAAACTTCCATCGGGAGAATGATCTAAAATATATATGTACCCACTAGAAACTAAAATATGTTGATAATCAGCTGCCCTAAGTTAGCATTGCACTGCATCATGGGTCAACATACAGCGTGTGAGTTGCTGCACCACTGAGGCAGATATTGCCTTCTATTTTCGGCATACGTATGAAACAAGCTGTATGGAGAAAAGCTTTACCTTCACTATCTCTCTCTCAGTTAACTGTTGCCAAATCTCCTTGCTCTCAGTTATGTTGGAAGGCAGTGTGCTGGGGGTAAGCAGGAGATACTGGCAACATCGACGAACCAGCGTTGCGAAATATGTCTTGTATTTGAGGGAATATTGGCCACACGAAAACGAAAGAATTACAACGCTGTTTCCTAATAGTAGCCGTGCATTTTCCTTAGATATGATATCCATTATAGCAAGAGCTACCATATCTACTCTCATGTATCCATTCACCATATGATCTGCCAGACCATATGTTAAGCTGTTGTCACGTTCGCCAGTCAAAACTTTCACAACAAACAATTTGTTTTTAATTATTTTTTCTTTTAACAGTTTTTACATTAATGAAACACGAACTAATGAAAATAACCGTTTGTATGTTTCTTTTTTGTGGAAGCAGATTCTGTTGTTCTCTTAAAAATGTTTGATTAACACATGCTACGTAGCCTACTCTTTACAAATTAAGATGGTGAACCAGACAAAACAAAGGCCGTTTATGACGTCATACAAACAGTGTTCATGCTTATCTGTTAACAGAATTTAAAAAAAAAAGTGTTTTTAAACTAATATTTTGTATGGCTATTTATTTAACTTATTAAAACCCATTTGTTTATTTTATGCTGGTCAGTTTATAAGAAGATAAAAGTGTTAATATAATATTTGAAATTTATTATTTCATGGACTATAATATTGCTTGTTGCTACAACCATGAAACAAAAAAACTGATTTATTAATATATTTTTCTTTCAATAAGTTACGGAAAAGCCATTTGTAAAGTAATCCTTAGTATTATTAGAAGTGTTTGAAAACACATTTTATTGATAATATAAGGAAATAATTATAATTTTAACATAGGGTAACATTAGTGACTTTCAACCAATGTTAACAATATAAATCTTCTGCTGTCAGCTAGCACCACTCTTACTCTGAATATCCTAGACTTTACGAGGTTAATAATGAAGAGTACATTCTCAATTCAAGTTCAGTGCTGCTACTGGGTATTTTAGGTACCTTTTTCAATATTATCTTTCATGCTGGAATTAAATATTTACTAGGGTGGACTGTGGAGGAATAACAAATGACACTATTTCTCAATCCTCACTCATTTTCTGGAGCTATAGCATTCGATCTCTTTTAGCTCATCATAATTAATAGCTGTTCTTTCATCGTTATTTATCTATACAGCCTGATGCCTAGGCAAGTGATGACCAGTCTACTACCCCTTCCTTTATCAATGAGCAATGTCATCACCAACTAAAAAAAAGAGGCTTTTGTAAAGCATAATGAACTCACTGAACTTAAGGGTGTCCCAAGCAAACGAAGCAGGAAAGTTTATGTGCGTTGTTTAAGCAGATGAAGTTGGATAATGCCCATTCTTCTAGTGTTTGTAATAGTTAATAATCTATCTTGATAGAGTAAGTAAACGACGAATGTAGTGAAAAAAATAGCACTTCCTAGAAGTGAATTATGGAAGTTTTTTAATAAGTTAGAAAAGAAGCATATTTTAAAGTTTGTTTTAAAATATTAAAAACCATTATAATTTTCAGTGTTTGAATAAATATGAAAATAAAATTATGATGTAAAAGTTGAAATTATTATTACTTGATAGAATTTTTTTTTCCAGATTAAATTTCGATACCGATACTTACTGTTATCGGTACTTTTCTTTCGATACTAGTATGGTATCGATATTTTT
Source organism: Timema bartmani (assembly GCA_902151455.1). Classification (NCBI taxonomy): domain Eukaryota; kingdom Metazoa; phylum Arthropoda; class Insecta; order Phasmatodea; family Timematidae; genus Timema; species Timema bartmani. The sequence continues at coordinate 66,641 of CABFWB010003096.1, forward strand.
CTTTCGATACTCTTAATAAGTACAGTACCGATACTTTTATTTCGATACCACATCCTTACCTGGGGGTCATACTATAAATAAACTTTACAATGTAGTCATAAATACATATTATTATTATTATTATTACTATTATTATTATTATTATTATTAACATCATGTCTTACTTACTACCCGTTTGGGCTATGCATATTTATTTAGCAACAATGGTGGTAGGGGTGAGGAAGGTAGAATTTAGAGATTGTAACCGCATTCACATATATATAGAGAGAGAAACCATTCAGGAAGATTTACCCCCAGTACACCCAACCGGGATTAGAATCCAGATCTCCCCGTCATCTGCACTCAAGTCTCTTACGAAAGTGACGCAAAGATCAAACGGTCACTTAGGAAGGTAGCTACATAAAACTAGTGCAGTGGACTATGGCTATAAAAGGATTTAAGAAGTTAGGCCTCCCTAGCTTTGGAAATAAGCAGAATCTGAGAGGTACCAGTGACCCAGAAATATTTTGAATATTTGCTATTTAAAGGGGGAATGGGGTGTCATGGTAAAATATGAACAACAACCACCAAATGGTGCTAACCATAACTTAACTCACCAATGTTTTATCATCGAAGACTGTCAGTGAAAGGAATAAGTAAACAAGGGGTCACTAAGGCCATAATTATGATGTGTGTTTCTTACATCTTACAGATGTAAATATCTTTCACAGAAGACTCAATTTATAAGATGCACTAGTGAATGTAATATTACTTATAGTTTAATAATAATAATAGTTTCTACCGGCTAAAACATAAGGGATGGCATATCACCAAGTTTCCCCTCACAGTTGACTTGTTGGGGAAATGTGGAAAATGAGGGTGATGAGTTTCCACAAAGTTGTTTTACATCCTTTCTCCAGGCGAATTCTGGTGCTCTTATTTGTATCTACTCTTACAGTTCCCATTACATTAAAGCCGTTGTTAATAAACCTTTTGTTAAAAGCATCAATAGTAGTAATAATAATAATAATAATAATAATAATAATAATAATAATAATAATAATAATAATAATAATTACAATTACAATTTCATGAAGTTTGAAGAGTTAATATGCATTCAGTATTTTTTGTTTTTATTTGTATTACTTATGTATTTAAATTTTTGTAGCAGAATGATTGATTATATATACATCCCTATAATTTAGAGGGAAAATATAGCTATGTAAATACATTTCTTGAAGTTAGATTGACCTATTTTTCGAGCAGCAATGTTTATTATATCATTTTTCTTCATTCCTACATTTACAATTAATGTATTATCCATCTTAATTTGTTACAAACTCAGTTTCATCCATGTTTTATAAATATTTAAATTTATCATAGTGACCAAATTTATTCAAAAAATTTGAATTATAATCATAGATTAAAAATTAATGCACACTTTTAACCAAACCAAAATGTGTATACAATTATGAACTCAATCATACAAAACTTGAAATTAAACACACTTTCTTCATAAATTTGATCAAACAAACATGATTCTTCCTCTTTATGAGTGAAGAATGACCCAGGGGACGGGACGAATCCTGGATAGCTCAGTGGTTAGATCATTGGCGTATTAAGCCAGAAGTCCCGGGTTCGGTTCCCGTGTCCAGGTGTCATTTTTCAATTTTCAGAATATGATATCTAGTGGAGTAATTCCCTATTAATAAGCATAAATAATAGCTCTGGCTATTAATTCTTTCTTATTTTGTTTAAAAGATAAGAAATTCAATTTTAATATAATGTTTCTAAAATACTTTTATACCTAACGCAAATGCGTCTCTATTTAAATATATTTTGAAAATAAGACTAGAACAATCTTATGTATAAGTTTTTCTGATTTTTTTTTTATATAGTTTTGATTCTATCAGTCATAATAGTCATGTGGATATTACTAGTCAACTTACACTGAATTCATTAAGAAATTAATTGAATAAAAAGGTCCATGTGTGCGAATCACAGTAAAAGCAGATAATTATTACTAATGCCGTAACCAACTAGAATGTTAATAGAGAACAAGAAATACTGTTATTTTTGCGTGGGGTCGTGTGAAGCATACACGAACACGTCAAAAATACAGTCCTATTCATTTCCGTGACAGTAACACAAGAAACGTGCCATAGACTGATTAAATCATCAACTGTTTGAAACACAAACACGTTTTCTTAAGCAGTCCCGTCACTATTTACATGGTCATCTTAGATATCATACGAGTCTTCATAATATAGTTTGCTCTTAAATTGGAAGAGTCTAATGATGTACTGTAACCTATACAGTTTTAATATCTGCAATTAGTTTATTCTGCATGTAGGAGATAGCCCAATAATTATTCTCTTGATCAAATTTAATATATTTTTAACTCTTCAGGTTACCGGTAATTGTTCCTGCATAATAATACTAAATAAGTTAAATGCTTATTGACGGATGCAGCCAATGAACCAATCCATCGATGGAGAAAATATTTTTAAAATGTCATTGATTCACTAAAGAAAATGTATATTTTGTGTAAGGATCGATAGTCGAGTCGTATAGTTTTGGTTGAAATAGGGGGGAGGGGTAAGAGGGGTTAACTTGGTTTCTGGTATTTGAGGAAGAATTAGGCGTGTTTTCACAACTTAATTGGTATTGAGGTTAAATACCAAAGCGTTTTTGCACGCCTGGTATCGCGGCTGGTTACGAGTGTCTACGAACAAGATGACTAACTTTGGGTATAATTTTTTGAATTCTCAGATAATTTATATTTGTTGCAAATTTATAATTTCATCGCCATGAATCCAAATAAATCCATGATATATTTCTTAAGTGTACTACTGAAAGGCTTAGTGTTACTTGTATAGCATGAATAACTGTTAAATTAGTTATTTTACGCTTTGGATAGCCTATTGTTGGCAAAATACGAGTAATAGAACAAATTAATCAAACTAAACGAGCTAAAGGTGTATTATTGTGTTCCTAATATGGTTGAGACCAATGAATTAATTTTATCACACGATCACAAATTAAGCAGTCACATTGATATATAGTTCTTCTACACAGGTACAATCCTAAAATATCTCAATAATATGATCATAATTTATTTGAAAGTTAAATATACGTAGGTTTATAACTATATATTGAAATAGAAAGATTACTTCATATTTTACATGTCCTGAACTAATTGGTAGCATTCTTTCTTTCCTTATTTCTGTGTTCTTTGAACTTAAAGATTAATCTTGACCAGGACCGTACGCAGGATTTTGGTACGGGGGGAGGGGGTCAATAACTTTATTTTATGATTAGGTATAATTAACTGGTTAACAATACAATAACATGATATGTGATATAGTTATGGTAACACATAAAATATTATTGAGATGTTTCCATAAGTAATAAAAAATAATTTAAATATTTGTATTTTATTGGGACGATAAAAAATCTAAGCACAAAATAATACACAATCATTCGCAGCACTCAGCCATTTATGACGCATCAATAGCAACAGTTTTTCCAAGATATACATTAAACTTCAAGGGAAAAAATATTATTAAGTAGGAGTATTACAAATATCGCTTCTCACTGGAATCTACTACTGGAACCGTTTTTGTTCTCGTCTCATTATATTGATATTGTTTTATCTAGTGTTGATTAATTTTTTCAGTGGGAGGGGTTTGAACCCCTAACCACCATCCCTGATATCGGCCCTGATATCGAACAAATTCGAAACACAGAAAAACATTCAACAGGATACCCCCTAGGTGCTTGTTTTGGTTCTTTCTTGTTTACAATTAAAAAGGTGACCAACTAGTAAATAACCACTTGAATTTGTACTAACTTTTAAATAAATAGAATAAAAGGATGTTAGAATCACACATTTCCAACCTGCCCAAAATTTTAAAAAAAATATTTATAACCAAGGGTGACAACGGGGGTGCAACACGTTTATTCGCAAAGTGGGGCAGAGGATGGGGAGAATCAATAAGAGTATTCAAGATATATACATAGTTTACCTAATCTTGGTTTATGTGCAAATTTATAAAATCCTTTGAGTGTTTTTTTATTTGTTAATGTACACATTATGATACGTGTGGAGTTAAGTTAAATTTTGGAAAATATATATTTATCATGTTTTGTGATAAAAAGTAAAACAAATAATTTACCCATATCCATCAAAATTGACAGGTCTAAGTAAAGATTTCACAATTTAAAACAAAATGTTTGGATTATAATAAAAATTCCCTAACTATATTTAGAGAATATGAAAAAATTATGAAAACAAAGAATTTTAGAAGAATATCTACCGTTCTAATTTTTGTAGGCGTATATATATTTTGTATTTAGTGAAGGAGGTTACATAATGATGAGTAACATACCCTCTACTCATTATAAGACATTGCTGGGATAGAATGAAGTCTGGTAGATTACGGTGAGCAGGACATGCAGCAAAAATGGAATAATTTAAAAGAATGTTCAGGGTACTGACTGACAAACCCAATGGGAAGAGACCATTGGGAAGACCTAGACGTATATGGGAAGATAACTTTAGAATGAACCTGAAAGAGATAGGGTGTAATGAAGTGGACTGGATAGAACTAGCTCAAGATAGGGATAGGTGGCATACTTTTGTAAGTGTGGCAATGAACTTTCGAGTTCCTAATGCCATAAAGTTAGAGTCACCCCCAAATTTGGTATTCATAAATTTAAAGTAACTTAATATATTATCTCTCTAATTTGGTATTAGCTAAGATCTAACCACCTGATCTATATTTACATAAAAATGTCTGATCGAAATAGATAATTAAATTTTTACAATGACTAGCGTATGAAAAAATATAAATCTATAGTGACTTTTAGATTTGAAAAATATAACATTATTAATATCTACCGTTTTATTTTTTGTATATTTGGAAATCCATTTTTTTTACTTTCCTTGCATGAAAAAGATATTAATGGTATACTATTTTAAACCAAAACAAATTAACTCAACAATAACCAGTATATTTTATATACTTTTTTGAAAAATGTTCTTATCACTACCTCTTACCTGTTCTGGTAATTCGCATCTTATACACTTACTTACTTTATGGCATTAGGAATTCGAAAGTTCAAAAGTGCATACCTATCTCTAGCTTGCGCATATATAATAATAATAAAAAATTGTTTCAATACTTGCATAGTTGGTGAGGGTTATTGAACCTGTCTGTTGGATGAGCTGTTACTAAACTAGCACCATGGCCTTCAAAGGTGAAATGTTACCTCGCCGTTAATTTGTAGGCGTTGCCGACCCGGAGAAACCAGTATCCCCACCCGGGGCTCGATTTGTCAGTGTGTCCGGTTGACGCTACCTTGGAGCTTGAAAAACTTCAGGCTTGATAAATAATAGCAAAATAATCAATTTAAACTTTGCTTGAAATTTAAAAAAAAGCCCATTTACATGATACGTAAACTGCATATAATCATAATTAAAATTTTATCAAAAATTGTAGGGTTAAATTAACAATACTAAACAAAAAGGGTGTAAGTCAGAATTTGGTCAATGCGTGGTTCTTATATCGTTGAGGAATTTAAACTTATATAAATTGTTTACTAATTAAAAGCAAAATTAAATTTTATTACTACTTCATTAAATGTGGCCATATCCTGATATAATTCAAATAGAAAATATTTTCTATAAATCAAATTAGTGCTCTCCCGGTGTTTTAATCTGTCCATAAAATTAATTACATTTTTTATCCTTGTAGCAGTGACATAATTGACCGAGCAAAGAGAGATTTTGTTTTAACTTGATCATTTGGCGTTTGAAGGTATGTCCGGAGCTTTGCTATGCAATAACTCTCAAATGCGTGGTACCATTTTAACAAAATTTGACAGGGATATTCTTTGAATTTAATATAATATATATGTATGTATATCTTTGTATGTATATTTACATATTTAATTATATTTAAATAAATATATACAGTTTTTCAATCTGGCTATCCTATTAAAGATGTGGTCACTGAAAATAATTTTGTTTAATAGTTCATTTAAATTTTTTTGAACTTATAATTTTAAGTAATCTATCTCGTTCCAAGGGCGTATACATTTCAATACTGACATCTTAAACTGCATGGGCAATGGTCACTCTATATGCTTAAAATGTGGGCCTGCTATTTAATATAGTATTAGTTTGCTTTCTGTCTAATTTGATAACCAAAGGAAAATATAATTTTCAAATCTAAGGAGAAAATATGGTAGATAAACTTATTTCAAGTTGAAATCCAAAGAAAGATCTTATGACTGTACTAACGATAAAGACATGGAGGAAGCGAGGTCTACTGTTCAAAGAACTACTAGTAGGTCCATATTGGAGCCTTATCAAAACCAATCCCCCTCCTACCCTACATCAGATCCTGGACCAGTTCTTGCCCAAAAAATACGTTGATTCGTCAATAAAATAATCAAAGCCTCTACGAATACATTTAATTCCCTTGTGATTAAATATTTCTGGAAAATTTTGGTTTGTAGTCACACAATATAGTTACTTCATAGTACTTCCATATAAATGCTTATCCATATATATATATATAGGGGTGTGCGAAGTCCACTTTTTCAATTAGAAGCGAAAAATTAACTAAGCTTTTATAAAACAGGCTGTGTGTATATAGCTATTTAGGTCTTAGCGTTTTTTTGCATTATTTATTAACACAATTGTATTGTTTATATTTACACTTTCAATTCAATAATCTGCTAATTTGAAAGAAATGTATTAACAAAAGCAAATGTTTTTCTAGCAAATTGTTTTTAAATTTTATTAAATTTATTGTCAACTAATATTATATTTATCAACAATGATTATGAATAGGGTAATTAAGAGACACATATACAGACAGAAGTACATGCTAATCACATCGTAATTCTTTCTTATTTCAAATAAAAGAAGCCAAACCTTTTAGAACCGAATTAATTAAGCCTACTGTATATAAAACTGGTGTCCAAATTCAATAGTGATTAATGACTATATACAGCACCCTTCGTCTTTTCATACCTCCACTTATTTAATACTCGTCGTCGTATTCGAGCAAAAAATCACTCAAGTCCAATTTATTTCATGACCAAACCACAGTTTTTTTTAAAAAAACTAACAAAAAAACACCAACAGTCCAAACGTTTTATGAATTCTATGCCAATATTTAACTCAAGTATTTTAATTATAATGGCATCGAGAACCCTATCATAATAGCATCAATACATTCACAAAGATTTCCTTAGTTTATCTAAAGATTCGGCTTCTTGTAATTTACTAAGTTTTTAGAAAAGTTATAACTTATAGATAAGTTAAAAGTTGTAAAGAATATAGACATATATTTATCACCAAGTTTTATTACATATGCATATGTGATAATTACTCTCATGGGATAGGGATGAGGAAGAAAGAATTTTAGAGGTAATCTACCCGAAATTGCGTGAAAGGAGAGTGGGAAACCTTTTAGTAAAAACCACCCTCAGTATACCCCACCGTGATTCGAACCCCGATCTTCCAGTCAACATCAGTCCAGTCAAACACGAGAGTGACGCCTTAAACCATTCGGCTTAAAGAATATTTAACTAATATCTTAGACCACAATAACTCAGTTGTTCTTCCCATTAAATAGACCTATACTTTAAAAGCAGAGGACCATTTTTACTAACCATTTCTGATCACACTCTTAAGAAGGTATGACATGACTAAGAGAAGACTAACCCACACTATCTATTATTTCAAATTTTCCGTGGTTGTTACCGATGAATATGTATCCTGTTATTTCTTTTCAGGATAAATTATTCTTAAAGGAAGATGCCATGTTTTATTTGTTAGTCTCTTCCCACAAGATTAGGACTCAAGAGCCAAGATATACTGCCCAACCCTCACCAAGGTCAATGTTACATAGCAGTAGAAGTCCACGTAGGCGATCAGACCTAGTCAACATTTGCGGACAGACACAACATAAATTTCACAACTTCTCGGAGGTATATTGAGTATAAAGGCAATACAGTGTTTAGAGGCCTCGCATTACCGTAACTCAACCCACCTTCGCGTGATTATTTGGGTGGGATAAATCAATGACCATAGATAGGCCACTAATTGCCAACAATTTACCGACTTATATTGTGGAATTAATCTATATTTCATTAGTTTATGTCATTAATTTCAATAATACACATTACTTGTGAAATATTGATACGCTACCTCGTAAATAACCATAATAAAACCAATTCACTTTGAAATATTAGGTTGTAGAGTACATCATTAAAATAATGCATTGTTATTAAATGTATATAAACTAGTTTGCTATTTTAATGGTCGGCCCTACTAAAATAAATCCCTTTAAAAACTATCTCCATTCAAATAATTAATTTCATAAGAGAGTAATGGGGGTGTTGGGAAGATTGGGAGCCCCCCCCCCCCCCNTACTAGTGGGGGCCATATATATTTTAGAAGAAGCGTAACTGGATTTACGTGGAAGAAGAGTGGAAAATGGTTTGTAAAAACCATCCTCAAGTACACCCGACATGGATTCTAGCCCCGAGAGACTTGTCATCGGCAGTCTAGTCTATTGCGAGAGTGACGCTTTAGACCAGTGTGGTCCAACTGGTAGCCTATGGGCCAAATGTGGCCCTCAAAGTATCCTGGAGGAAAATTAATGAGAAACCCTCGGTGGAAAATTTGGATTAACTAGAATTATTTAAAAAAATATTTATTAAAATAAGTCATGATTGATTTTACTTTTCATTTATTTTACTAATAAAAAAATATATATCTTAACATTTTAGAATTTGCTTTATGAAAGTGTGTGTATGTGCATATTTCATAACACAGGTTTGGGAGGGTAAATCAACTTTTTATTTGGAAATAAAATTTGAAAGATTCTACCAACAAAAAATATAATTTATATATAGGTATTGAAATAGTTGTTAATAATGGTTATGTGTAAGCTTATATAAAATGATTGTATTACTTAATATCTCTTTGGCCCGCGGTGAAAACTGATAGTCAGATGTAGACCTTGGGATGAAAAACGTTGGAGCACTTTGCCTTAGACCATTTGAAAACTGAAGTAGGTCCTCTATTATTGACCTTCATTCGTATGGCTGATAATGAAAATTAAATTAAAAAATACGTTCAATAAAATCATTTGTTTGGAAATATAGCCATATTGTGGCAGCTGGGTTGTTAGTGTCAGCTGAGAAAAACAATTAATTTCTTCTTACCATCATCGGTGGTCGCTTGATTGCAGGTGATCATTAGGCCGAGTTTCAAATCCTGGCCAAGTCCNGATTGCAGGTGATCATTAGGCCGAGTTTCAAATCCTGGCCAAGTCCACTGGTGGCAGTTTTTACACATATGAGTTATTACTATTGTTTTCCCATCGTATTTACACACTAATTAGGGTGCACTTATTCTAAACTACCTTCCTCATCCATAACCATGCTGTTAAAAATAACAAATAAAATTAAAAGTATTCGGGTGAGTTGAAACGATAAAGAGAAACATAATTATACTGGATGATTTTGTGCCAACACCCCGAGGATAATTTATCTTAAAATTTCACAAACGGATAAGTATAAATTGTACTGCCACGCAAAAGTTGGAACCAAATTATTTTTATCAACAAATACACTGAAATGTTTTCGATAATATTAATTTGCATACATGAACATAAGGTGTATTTAAAAAAAATTACAATGAACATAATTTGTAATTGGTTCTGATATTGATTGAACACATCCAATTTTCCAAGATTACTAGGTGCAGGTTTCTATGAGGCCAAGTAATAGCTCATTGCAGACAAGTAGCACTTGTATATTGAAGCGAACTCCCATGTTGAAGGCAATAGGGGAGTGGGAAAACTTAGAATACTTGTCACAAAAGAATGGGCCCACTAAATGCACTACACAACCAACATAATTGGAGATTTGAAAAATGTTCTAGTGCATAACATGGACATTGTTACAATGATTTACATGAAATATATCATGCAAACTCGGGATACATGGCTAACGAAAACAATTTTACTTAACAAACCATTGTACTAAAAAAATATATTCATGGGGTATTTAATAAAATAATATTCAAACAGGAAAGAAAACATTTTAAAATGTGTGCAAAAAACAGGAAGATATTATATTAAAAATTAAGAGATAACATCAAATGATATTAAAATATAAAATAAGATATTCCATCTAATCAATTTGCATTTTGCATTAACTTAGAAATGAAAAGAAGGGAAATTTTATTACCAAATTATTATTATTATTACTATTACTATTATTATTATTATTATTAACACCACGTCTTACTACCCATTCGGGCTATACGCACCTATTACCAAATAATAGTTTTTAAAATCACAAGGAAATTATAACTAATACAAATAATAGGACAAATCAAAGATAAATCAATTATTAATTAATACATTGTTAAGTCTTTAGAATTTTTTTGCAAAATTAATAAATTAATTTATAATTTATTTCTTAAATCGTATAAACTATAATATTTTGATATGTATATTGCTAAACACACTTAAAATATACTCAAATGTACTAATTTTTTTACTAACTATGAAAATGGTGGCGTATCTTTGAATGCAGTTTTTACTTTCTCGTATAAAAATTATTGTAATTGAACAAAAATCACTGCTTTGGGATTATGACTAATCATAACGTTTTATGTAACTATGAACTCCAAAAAGTGGATATTATAATTACGTCTACACCCATGTATTTATGGAGCTATAATAAACGTTTTTAATGAATTTGGTTCGAAATTTATATTTATATGTTATGATAAACGGTAATGTTTATTCTAGCTCTAAAATAAAGGGTAGTCTATTAATTATTGATTTAAAATAATTCAATTTTTTTTAGAAAAGAGCTTCAATGGATTTTTTATATTTTGCATTCGAATAGGGTTTCACATGAAAAATAAGATTGTATGTTTAATTTTCTTAAATAAATTCACTTAAGAATTGTTTACTTCATAATTATTTTCCAGAATTCTATTATTTTTAAATTGTTTTAATATCTGGGTAGTGTTTCACACTAAATCGTTAAAACATGAAAACGTATTTAAAGGTGCGATACTAATAACTGATTTTTGAGTTTTTTCCAAACTATAATAGGCTATGAATAAGTATGTAGGCTACTATTGTGTCAAATAATTTATTTTTTCTTTGAATAAAATCAATTTCGAATGAATAGTAAACATTTCTTATCAGTGTATTTTAAAAATGAGAATGAAAACATTTCTTATTTATCGATGCTCTATAGGAGCCGTATTCAACCATAATTAGGGTAATTTAAGCGCTAATTTTAAAAGTGTGCTCTTACAAAAAATTCAAAGTGAGTTTGGATCGTACTTATGATGCAGCGTTTCTGGAGATTTAGCTAATGGTTTCTATTGGGTGAAGAGAAGAACTGTTTATTTCAATATTGTTAAGAAAATAAGTCTATAAAAATAATTTAAATTAATTTTGATTGCAACACAAACCTATGAGAACATAATTTGGTAGCATTTAAAATATCAAATTATTAATAAAAATCTCCACGTTGTTAGCCCGCAATCGAACCGAACTTCTGTGGATATAGGGTGTTATGTGATCAGAACAACGAAGCCTCCAGTCATTAATCTCAGTTCTCTAGACCAGAGCTTCTACTTTCTCATTCAATTTACTCCTCATGTGACCTCACAATGCTGAGTTGACCCCGTTTCAGACTCACTGCTTCATAGAAAATCTTGAAGCGCCGAGGATTAAACCCGGAACCTATGGATCTGAAGCCAGAAACTTTGACCACTAGGCCACAGAGGAGCTCACTAGTATTGATTAAATTTAATGAAATATAATATTTAATTTAGGTTATTTATCATTAGATTTCTAAACCTACTGATAAAACCACACATGACTTACCAACTAGATTATTTCTAGAACAGACACAACATCCAATCCCACGACCATAAAATTCTTCATTGTGAAACGAGAAATCCCAATCTAAGCAATAATAAATTCTTTGCCATATCGGGAATCGAGCCCATGATTCTAATTTTAATAGACAGACGTGCCAAGGTGAGAGGCCATATCAAATTAATACATTAATTATACGATTAGTAACGTGAAATTTAACACTTTAATTGAAAAGTAAATAGTCATTAGTTAGATAAAACCTTTCGAAGATAATGTCAATCAGGAGAGCTCCACTGGACGTCAGCACGTTGTCCATCACTTTCCTCAGCATATATCGTCTAATTGATTCCACCCCATCCTGTATAACATTTGTCAAATTTTGTTATGGGAATATATTATTAAATTAGATTAGGTAAAACTGTTGATATTTAAATTTGTTGCGTTTTTTTAATAATTGTATATTTGGTATATTGTATGTATGTTTGTGGAAGAGCAGTAGTATCATTAGAATTAAAGTTTTGGGAAGACTTTCAATAAATAATATGATTTAAAAATTAAGTTGCTATTTATATAAAAACAACTTATTCTTGAAACATATACACATTACTGCACCGTAGGTGAATATTCTGTAAATGTTCGTATTTTCTTCAAATATTACATAAAAAAATACCTGTCCTCTTCAATGTTGGTTGTGTATCGCTCAATCTTTATATGAAGGGCACTGACATCTATAAAAGTGTATAAATCTACTTTCACTTATTCATACATCAAGTAATTTTATCTGCAGCTGTCACTTTTGGAAGACATTGTCAATACCAATAAAATAACATTAATGAACTATTAAAATATTATCATTGTTCACCACAAAAATCAATTATTGAAAGGCCTTATACCATCAGAATTTAAAGCTTCACAATCAGTGAATATTTTCGGAAAAAGTTGGAAGAATCATTTGCTGAGCAACCAATTATTTTAAATTGACCACCAAATGTTCATACAAAACTGTAACAAAAATTCTAGGGTTTAAAAATAAGTTTTAACATTAGGTCTCAAATTTTTACTACTCAATCTCTTATAATAAATAGAATAACATTAGCATTCTAGTTCTCAAAATTGTAAGACTAGCCTTGAGCTGAAATGTGTAGAGTAAAATAAATAAAGTGTTTGTATTTTATAAAAGGCCCTTTCTTTGAAAATTAGTCTGTACCACCAGAAAGCAGTGTTAGAGCTTGTTTTTCAAGATTTTCAAGATTCCCGGGAGGGAGGGAGAAATATTGAAACAACAAACAACCTTAGTGTTAATTAAAGCGCTTGTATGACTGTAAAGACAAAACAAAAGCTTCAACTACATACTCAGTACCAGTAAGCTCCATATCCTTATAATCCTTAAGTCCTTATGAATTCAAATGATGTGCACATACTCCATGTCTTTAATCACTTGATATCGTGTATGATACCTTGCCCTATCAAATTTGTCGAAATAAAACAAATTTAGCTAAATCTATAAACATAATCATTATGTTTACAAACTAAGCTAAATTTATAAACATAATAATTTTATTTATAATTTAATCTTTTGTTTGAAGTGTTTAGATTAATTAACGATATCCTTAAAAAAAATTTTTTTATGAGTTGATATTAAAGTTATGTAAATGAAAATATGACATATTAAGAAAATGGCAACCGTTTCAATTCGATTCGCACATCGATGTTCATGTGTTTATTTACCCATGATTGGCTCTCCGTAACTACAAAGTTGAAGTTGATCATAACTTCCACGAAGTGCGTAGTATTAAGAATTTACGGATAGGGTTATCTGTGGACAGAACAATCTGCTGCTATGGTGTCGATCTCTTTTTACGGACTACGGATATTACGGATACGCAGTAAGTGGACGATGCTTAAATCTCAGATAGTGATTAATACTAAAAGCGTTACAATATTGTAAGCATAATTGTGTACGCCCAGCCTAAAAATCCTTAGAATGGGCTTGGATTTATAATAGAAGGACTTCATCCCCTATAAACAAGGCTTCACGGTGCCAGAATGTTTTCTTTTAATGTTTCCACACACAGTGTGGGAAAGGAAATTCAATTTAAACTTCACACAAATTTATTTTCATCTAGTTTGCAAGTGATTACCCACGTGGCTTAAACAAACATTTCTTATATAGTCAAATATAATACAGACAAAGTTTCATAGTAATAATCTTAGTTAATATTTAAAAAATTACTAGATTTACTTTCACATATTCATATGTCAAGTAAAATGATTTTAGGCTGTCAAATTTGATAGATATAATCAATATCACCTAAGGTAACACTAATATTATAGTAAACTGTTATCTTTTTGAATGCAAAAATATATGTTTATATTTTCTTAAAGGTCCTTTCTACCTGGTATGTGGAGTCGGTACACCAAGCCTTCGACTCCGACTCCTTCATAAATGGCTACAATTTATTAATTAGTGATAATTAACTTACTAGAGTATCATTCTCCAATAAAGATTAAATTTTGGCATTGTGAATTTATATTTGAATAAATTTGCCAATCAAAATTACAAATATTAATCATAAAGAATAAAAAAAAATATAAAATTAGAATGTTATATTTACCATATACAAGTATTGTTATAATACTACAAGTTTTTATTTTGAAGCTGGAGTTGATATATTTTTACCAACTCCGACTCCACAAGCCAGTTTCCTACCATGCTTGCAACAAAATAGGAACCCTATAGTTTCAATCTAGAGAAGCGGTTCCCAAACTGTGTTACGCGTACCACCAGTGGTACGTACAGTTATTCCCGGTGGTATACCGTGGGAATCCAAACAAAACAAGGAAATTAAAGTCGTAAAAAATCTTAAATATATTTCGACCGAGTCCAACCAAAAGTAAAACAGGTGTAACCATTGGTTGGAGGGGTGGCAACAGCCAGTGCAGTCGCGGAGTCTCTGCTATTTTATCCTTGGGGACCATTAAACATGTACAGAAATAGTAAATATTCAGCATCATATTGGTGATACTCCAAATTACGGAAATTGTTGCGCCATTCAAAAATTTTGGGAGCCACCGATCAAGAGTAGTATTAAAATAACTGAGACGATATATAATAATTCTCAAACAATTGGTTTTTACTATTTTACTGATAAACTTCAGAACATGATATTATGATAAAATTATTGGAGCAAATGTTTATATAAACGTGTAGAAAGAAGTACGTAGTAATAATATTTAGTCATTATAAATTATGACTAAAAGAGAGCTACACTAGGCCAGTTTCCCTCGTAAGAGAGCTACCTCAATGGAGTTTCCTTTATGAGAGAGTGACCCCAGCACAGTTTCCTTTGTGAGGGAGCTACCTCAATGGAGTTTCCTTTGTGATTGAGTGACACTGGCGCAGTTTTCCTTGTGAGAGAGCTACCTCAACGAAGTTTTTTTTGTGAGAGAGTGACACTGGCGCAGTTTCCCTTGTGAGAGAACCTCCTCAACGGAGTTTCCTTTGTGAGAGAGTGACCCCAGCACAGTTTTCCTTGTGAGAGAGCTACACAAGCACAATTTTCCTTGTGAAGGAGCTGCCTTATCCAGGTTTCCTTTATGAGCGTTCTACACCATTGGAGTTTTCTTTACAAGTTTCCTTTATGATAGAGCTACTCCAGCCGAACTTACCTTAAGTGAAATAAACGTTTTAAAGTTTTTCTTATAAGATATATTCACCAGTTGAGGTTTAATTTTAACAAAGGGGGCTTGTGTGTGTCCTTGAGTTTTCTTTAAGAAAAAAAACCTCAACCAGTGATTATAAGGGATAACTAGTTACGCCTGGCAAAAATTACTGTCGGAAGAACTGATTTATCATTTTATTTTTAAGTTTTATTTAAATTGTTTCTTTACTTTGCAATGAGAAGTAGGGGATTTTCTTTTGGTTTGACTCACAGTTTTCGTTCGGCTGGCTCTAAATTCAATTCTACCCTTTCTTTATGATTTAATACAACGATAAAAAAGTTTATTATAATCGTGGGACCTTTATTTAAACTGGTCTTCATTTGAATGGAACGCAAAGAAGCGTAAGCTTTGAAAATATTAATGAGGCAACCTTACGTAAGACCACTTCTTGTTTTGGGCCTTGCTATGATATAAATACATTCCTCAAGATATAAGATGTAAAGATAAATATTTAAAATGTATTCAAATTTATCCGACAGGAATATAGCTATTTGGGATTCTGATCAGGTTAAGTTGAGCTTGGCTTACATCTAAAGTCTCCCATTTTCTTGTCTTGACCCGTGAGAAAAGGATGAATGGGTCCGGCTGATTGTCAAACTATGCGGTGCAAGCTTCAACTTGAAAGAATACACGATGTTGAAACTTTTCTCCCCTACAAGCATTCAATGTAAACGTTATGATGGAGATGTTGGGCATTTGGACGTGAACTCCTGTAAAAATGTGTGTTGGACGTTACACAAAGAGTTCACTGTCTAATATTTTGCGAAATACGTAAAAATGGATGCTTCTGACTTGACACAATCTAGGAGAAAGATGTTTGAAATTAAGGTGCGGCCGAAGGGAGCACAAGTATTTTTACAGTTTTTATAGAATTGACATTTTTTGGCCAAAATGAATCAAATATTTCTCCAGTAGCAATATAGAGTTTAGTTTTCTCCACATGCTAATATCAACAGATCTTAAATATCTGTCAAAGGTGTCCTGGAATTTTGTCAAAACTTTTTCTCTTTATTTAAAAAGTTTTGACCAAATTCCATGATATCCTTTACAGATATTAAAGATCTGTTGATATTAGTATATGCAGAAAACTAAACTCTATGTTGCTATTGGAGAAATATTTGATTTGTTTTGGCCAAAAAAATGTGATGCTATAAAAACTGTAAAACTACTCGCGCTCCCTTCTGCCGCACCTTAACAACAGCATTAGGCTGGGTCACAGACAAACATACACCAGACCCTCAGCCTCCAGGTTGGAATGGCTGCGCTACGGGGGAGAATTTGAGTCCTTCAACACGGGGAATTTAAAAAAAGTTTATTATAAACATGTATTCACTAGAGAGAGGAAAATATTCTTCTCGAGTCAGTCGGCCGGTGTACACAAAGCTTGGTTCAAGTAGCGAACCAACCCCCTTTCACACAATCTTACCTCACAAGGAGCTTACGCAGACTGCACATTATGATTTCAATGATTTATTTATGATGCACATGTTAAAAGTGAGTAATTTAACAACTGCAGATCTGGAAGTGCACTGGGTATTGACACTAGCGAGCCCCAGTGTTGATGGACTCAACCTGTCTCAAGGAGCGCAGCGAAACTTTCAAAAGGCTGAGGATCTGGTGTATACTTTGTCTGTGGGTTTGGGCTGGGTGTATATTCATGCATAACGCATGACTATTAGTAAACAGTGCATAGTCTACAGTGTAAAATTCATAATAAACATGCAATATAATTAAACGTATTTATAAAAGTCTTACTAATCAGCCCCGTGATATAGTTGTCATCGTACCTGGCTAACAACCTAGGGGTCCCGGGTTCGATTCCATTCTGGTTCCATGGGTATTTTTCCAGAAAAAGGAATTATCCCAAAGGTCACCAGGATTTGGTTAGTTAGACTTAAGTTAGGTTAAAGTGTTTCCACTGGTTCCACACACTCATATTTACTATCACCATCACCTCATCTCATCGGGACACGGAAAGAACCTCTACGGAGAGTTTGTACGATTAGTACATTAGGGCGTTTACTGGGCAAAGGTACAAAAGTACCGACTAAGCTTCCCACCCTTTGGGCTACGAAAGAAGTAGCCCAATCAAGCATATGTAGGCGAAGTCTTATTCAAATCGATTGTATTTTATTTCTAGAAATAGTCCTAACCTCTTTGCTATATTAAAGAAGGTATTTAAAAATGCCTTTTTAAAAGTTATCTCCTAAAACAAAGTTCATTAAACTCTATATTACTATTAAACTCGAACATAAAATTACCCTTATTTAACTGGTGTTTGTAAAATTAAATTAAACTCAATTTTCATTTGTTTTGAATTAATTATTTTTATAGATTTTAGGATGGAATTATCTCTCAAAAATATTTATAATCGTTTTTATTGACTCTAAAACAAAGACAATTTATAATTTAACATCTATGCCGTATTTTCTTTCCAGAGCTATATTTGTACTTCCCAGTGAGCTAGAAGAATGAAATTTGGCATGGCATTTCCTGGGAATCCGAGAATGATGTGAAAGATCCTAAAGCTAAAAAATTATAAAAGGGGCTGAATCTGTGGCCCCAAAAATTACCAAGCTTACCTTATAGGCCAAAAAATCATGTTTGTTTGATCGCGCTGAAAATCAATTCTTGGGGATCCTAACAATACTGAACACAGCTCTCTTGTAATAGTTTTCAAAATTCCGGTAGGCTGACCCTAAATCAATACCAAAGTGGTATCAAAAATTTCGTAATTTGTAATTTCCTATTTAATTTTCAAGAAATTTTTATATCTGAGGGTTTCGAAGGCCGGTAAACAATATTCCGTCATTAGTGTTTTGAAATTTTAATCAACTGACCTTCAATTTGTACCCAAATGGAAGATGGGGGAGTGAAGGGGAGGCATATAATTAGAAAAAAAACCTTTGGAGGAGGTAGAACACTAGATTTGCTACGATTGTAAAATGAAAACTACAAATAACCAAATTAGTGTTAAATATTTTATGTTTGTAAGTGGGGGATGGTGAACTGGAGGGTGGGGTGTTGTCAAAAATAAAAAAATAATGTACGTATCAGTGTGGTAGTAGATTGAAATTTGTGTATCAGGTGCAAGGACCACCCCAAGCCGTAATGAAGGACTGATCATAAATTTAAAAATAAATAGTCCTAAAATGGAAAGATATTCCCTTCAAAATTTACAACTAAAAAAAACAAAACATTTTGGTTGGTACGGTATAAAATTGAAATATTTTGTTAAATATTGTTAAATCCAAATAACTAGAAGAAAGTGACCATTTAAAATTCAAAATTGGGGTACGGAAAATGATTAAGGCCGGAAATTTCTAATACTAAGTTTATCAACCATTTATCGGTGAGGTAAAGAATTTAATGAGATGGTAAAAAGACCAAACTAGAATCCCAAAATTTTTAATATATGAAATTAAAAAATGGGAGGATTTATTTGGCGGTAGTGAAATGGGAGATGAAAAGAAATTTCTAAAATTGTAGGAAAAAACACCTTTAGTATGGTATAAATTAGAAATTTCAAAGATAACTAGAAGAGTATGAAAGATCTTTTTTAAATTTCAAAATTAATATCTGGTTTTAAGGATAGCTAAGAATCTTAAAAACTAATATAAAAATCTATCTAGGTGTGGTAGAAAATGTAAATCCTTGCAAGCCGTTAGGACGACCACCAAAAATAATCAACATTCGAAAAATACAGAAAATTTGAGATTTCATAACTGGTTCCAAGAAATGGAATCTCGTAATGTTCTAAGCCAGTAGAAAAAAAACTTCTCTATGGAAAGTAAAATTGACATTTGGCACTTTAGTAAATATACTTTCATAGATAGCAGAATTATGTCTGATCAAATGGAATTTCAAAATTGAAAAATGGGAAATGTAAGAGCTCTAAATTTGTACAAATAATGTAGAGCACTATTTTTGGTGTGGATGAAAAGTAAATTAGGCAGGCACGTAAAAGAACCATTTAAGATAACAGGATATATCTTAAGATTTCAAAATGGAAATGTGGGAGCTTAATGTGTTGGGGGAGGGCAGCAGCTTGAAATTTCTCCATTATAAAATCTACCTTTTAATGCGGAAGAACATTTAAATTCGTAAAATTAGTAAAAATATCACCCCAGATAACATAAAAGTTGAAAGGTTAGGAAATCAAAATAGGGTCCGGGGATGAATGAAAATTGAAGATATCTCAAAACTGTTTAACTAATAGAAACAAATAATGTTTATATGGTAGACAGTTTTAATTTTGTAGAGGCATAAGAAAAATCTTAAAAATTAAATACACAACAAGTAAAGATTATTTAAAGAGGATCTATAAAGCTACATAGCTAAATATAGAAGGAGAAGATATCACCTATACAAGAGTGACATAATTATGAAAATAAACAACTTCTGACATGACAGTAATTTATTGCATATGTCTATATATTTGTATATTAAGCCATTTAATTATTTTATAGTAATCTTAAATGAATAATGAGGCTTATTTTATTATTTTAAATGAGCATAAGATCCTAGTTAAGACAAAATAGCTCATTAATAACAAATAAATATGGCTACCACAAGCCATTAAAAAAATCAGAAGAATGTACTGCTCGTGTTCAACGGTCGTCTATGCCCAGGTCTCTGAATATCACATACAAATTTAAAGTTAAAATAACTGTGTGTATTATGCTCTATTTACTATTTACTGTGTATCAATTATGAGGGCTATAATTGAAAATTATATGTTTCAACTTCTTGCTCACTGTGTGCTATGCATTATTTGCTATCAATTATGTGTTATTCCGGAGTGTAAACCTGACATTTCCAATAGCTCATCCAAGAAAGTTAAGACTTTTTAGACTGACTCTTTAGCTAAACTTGAACTCATCTTAACAAAAAGTACATTATGCTTAACTAGTATGTTGTTACCTATGTGCTAAAGAAGCTCAAGAAGAATATTATTTGTTATCATATTTTCGTAAACGAATTTTCAACGTACTTGGCGAGGGAAAGGAGATTGTTTAAAAACGTTGATGGGTCAATAAGAGAAGAACGGAGTCCTTAAGGAGGTTGAATTTAAAAAGGAGCTATACATGAGCTATCTAAAATAATTTTTTTAATGTGCAGATAAAATCACGTTACTTAATCCTCGACCTTTAAGACTACGCTATGCATTTTTCTGATATTATTATATATCAGGTAAAGCTCGGGGGTTGAGCTATCTTATTTTTGTAGCAAGTATGTCAGCTCAGCTAGTTAGATTTCATCATATGGAAACCATACTCTGACGTCAGTCAGCTGAGAACATTACACAAACACACGATGCTCCTAAGTCTTAATGATAAACTAATTATTTTATTATCGACTATTTACGCTGTTTTGACGGATTTCTAGTTTACCAGGATTGACTGTTAATTATATATGGAGGTATATTTCTGACTTTTAGAATGACTATCTAAAATTTTAAAGGTTTGCCTATGTTTATATTGCATAAAGGCATTAGAAACTAGTACTATTGAAATAGTTTATAGTATTTAATACTATATGAAATTAAAAATATATATAGAATAAAGTTACACTATTCGTTTTAAGTGTATCGTGGAATCGAATCTACCTTAGAAAAAAAAAATATATATATA